>BQNB010028927.1:4562-45026 GCA_026074375.1 Tanacetum coccineum
TGGTGCATCTCATGTGACATCAGATGATTCACATTATCGGATATGGGATTATCATTGGTGTGTACCTCATTAACATGACTTGTGCTTGCACCATTTATAGATGATAAATTAGCCATGAAGGCTGCTGCTGCATTAGGTCCTTCATCCATGTCAAAATCGTATGCATCCTCATGACTCACTTCGAACACATTTATAGTCGTAATAGCCTGTGGCTCATCATAAGGAGCTGTGTATTCTACATCGGCAAGGAATGCTTCGGCTTCTGCATCCAAGACTGCTCCTTTTTTCTTAGCTTCCATGAGCAACATCTTGTCTTTGAAGTACTGAGAGTCCTTTACTCGCTTTTTCTCCTTACACTGCCTGGCTACATGTCCTTCTCCACGGAAATTGTAGCATATCACCTTCTTCCCTTTGTTGTCTGTCATCTGCCTGTAACTCTGTGTTCCTCGATTACCTATATTACCAACATTACCCAGAGCTCTTCTTTGAACGGTTTCAGTCACAATTTTCCAGTCATGTACCGTAGCATGACTCCTTAAGTTTGACGATGTCTTGAGCTGGTTGTTGGTTGGAGGAAACTGCTTTTGGAAACAACTCAACAAGTTCACGATTTGGTTCATGGTTGCCAACATAGCATCATTGCTTGATTGAGCAACTAGTTGTGGGGGTAGAGTGAGTGAAGATGTGGAAAGCAGTGGATTAGTTGTTTGAGTAGGCGTATGGTGGTGTGTTGTTGAAGCAAGGTATGCCAGAGGATCAACAATACTTGAGGACTGCTCTTATTTCTTGAGAGTCTTCATAGCATGTGGTTCATATGATTTAAGGTAAGTGTAAAGTTCAACATAGGTTGTCGCAGAGATGTCCTTGTTGTTCTTCACATTAGTTACATACTTTGCCCAATAAGGAGGAAGGTTGTTTACAAACTTGGTGTTCATCTGATGAGCAAGTATACCAAGCTGAGTAATCTTTATGTCATTGATCAGCTTGTGGAAACGAACAAAGTAGTCACGAATCGACTCATTTCCAATTGCACGAAATTGTTCGTACTCATCAAATAGTTCCTCCTTCTTCTGTAGGAGAGACTTTCCGGAACCTTTCATTAGGAGCTCCACATTATCCCAAATCTCCTTCCAAATACGAGTTTGATTTAGAATGTTGAATACTTGTCTTGGGAGCCCTTGACTAAGAATGTTGGTTGCTTGAATGTCAGCTAGTTCTCTATCGTTTTCATTCTCAGTAAATTCTTCATCCGTCTTGTCTCTTGTTACTTGTACTGCAGCATCACCTTGACCTTCTGTCACAGTAATTTGGGGATGCAGAGTAGGTCCGTTTTGGATTGATCTCCAAATTAACTTTCCAAGAGGTTTACCACGAATGTATCTCTCGATACGAATCTTCCATGATTCGTAGTCACTTTCAACCAACATGGGAAGACGATTGTCCGTACCCGCTGCACTTGATTCTTTGTCAGTTGACATTTTGATGAATGAACGGATCTCAAGTGATTGTTGTTATGTTTGATTTGTGTTTATGTTTGTTATTGTGTGATTATTTAGTTCGGTTCACTCAAAGAATAACTAGTTCGGTTGTAGAAGCCTTGACTCATTCGGTTCACACAAAGAATAGCTAGTTCGGTTGTAGAAGCCTTGACTCGTTCGGTGCACACAAAGAATAACTAGTTCAGTTTTCCTTGTTTTGTGCTAGTTCGGTTCCCACTAGAGTTGGCTAGTTCGGTTGTAACTAGTTTGGCTCATGAAGACTTGCTTGTTCGGTTGTCACTATAATCCACTCGTTCGGTTGATAAGGATTTACACTCGTTCGGTTCTTACAAGTTCGGTGCAAGAAATGATGTACTGGTTTGGTTCTCAAAGAGCTTAAACTCGTTTGATTAAAACTAGATTGTACTAGTTCGGTCCACAAAAGGGTTGCAACTAGTTCGGCTCTTGAGGTTTTGGCTCGTTCGGTTGACAATGGGTTGGAACTCGTTCGGTTGATACACAAAATGACTGGTTCAGTTCCTTAAGACTTCAACTCATTCGGTCTTCAAACCAAGTAACTAGATCGATTCCCACGTCTTGAACTAGATCGGTTCTCTAGTGTGTGACTCATCCGGTTGATGAAGGTTTACACTCGTTCGGTTCACACTAGGAATTTCACTAGTATGATAAACGAGTCCAGACACCCTTTTTCTTGCAAAATCGCTATGAATAACCTGTAATACTTCAATAAATCGCTGCAAGGGTGTATGATTAGCATGAACAAGAAAGAATATCACAATCCAAGGCCACGAACAAGATTAAAAACTCTTTTTTTTGTTTATATTCGAACCACACAAACCAACAAAAAAAATATGCCGAATCCTTGATTGCTAACGAGATGGTTGTTATGATATTAGATTAAACATAAACCATCTATGAATCAAGAATGAAAACAAACAAACAATCAAACACAAAAAAAAATTCGAATCCTCTTTTTTTGTTTGTAGCCGAAAACCAAAAACAATAAAACACAAACCAAATCAAATCATTAATATTGAAGGCTCTTGATACCAATTGTAGGTTCCATGATCATTCAATTGCATCCTTAATAATGATATGTAGAATCAAGATGCAAGAAATTAAATACTTTATTGATGAACTTGATAGAGAGAAACAAAATGGTGGCTACAAAACCTAATTTGGAATAATGACTGGAGAGTCTAACCTAGAAAAATGAAAAACAAGGGTATAAATACCCTATACATGGCCAGCCTATGGAGCCTTTGTGTGGGCTTTTGCGGGCTTTTTGCTAAACGGCCCGTTTACATTGCATTACATTAATTAACGAGCTAGTAAAACGGTAATTAACATCGAGTGACCGAAACTTCTTTGTTAGGCGTTTCTTTGTTCCTAACACTTATTGATGTACAAGATTGTGTGTGAGAGAGGACCTGAAATGTTTAAACTGAAAGTGGCACAGTCATTTTGATCTATGTTAGAAATCTGTAGTCCGTCTCGATACTATCCAGATGGAAGTTGTCAAAGCTTCCCCCGAACCAGCAATCCTTTCTTGAGTAGATTCAAATATTTCTTGCAAGCCGCATTAAGAAGACTTGATGTATAAAGCCCAAATATTCGAAGTACACAAATCATTCGAAACCGTAACACCAAAGTCAATTAAGTCCCTCATGAGCATATTTCTCCTTACAAGATAGTGACTATCTAAAGGAATCATCATACTTATCAAACCTATGTGTACCTCTTTTGTCAACAAATTATACTCCTTTAAAATCAAGCTTAGTGATTAACTGATTGGGGAAATATTAATCGAATCAGAAACATATCTTCAACTTCAAGGCTTCTAAAACTACATAATTATTTCCAAACAAACCTAAGCATTTTAAAAACTATGAGGTGTTGGCAATATTGATCGAATGTAGTTTTAAGCCTAAGCCACTAATCTTGAAATTATATTTAAGCCTCTAAAGTTAATAACTTATGACAAATGAAGCCCTTGGAGTTAAAACTCCCCCTCAAATTATTATCCGTTAAGTTAAAACTTTTTCCATATAATTACCGTGACATGTTGAAGATAATTCAAAAACACTTTCTCCCCCTCGAACAAAGACCCGTATTCTATTTAAAGATCTATTGTATTTATTCGAGTGGTCGAAATTTCTTGAAAATCTGTTTGTAGTGTCGAAAATTGATTCTGATTTGATTAGAACACTTTTCAAATGGTTAACCCGAACTTGATTTATGAAATCAATATTTTTGAGAAAAAATCGTTCGGGTTATAAAACTTATACCAATGGCAATCTAGGTCCTTTCTGATGCAAGTTAAAAGAAGCAAGTTCCTAATTGCCATATGTCTCATTCTAAGTCCTAAAGGTTGAAACACATAACATTTAAAGTCTAAATGAGTTAAAATTAATTAACTCCCCTTTAAATCATGATCAGTTATTGTCAAACCTTTTTTGTTTACTCCTTGATTATTCAGAAAGATCGTTTTGAAAGAATTATTAGCACATTTCTCCCCCTCAAATAATGTCCCGTTTTCTATTTAAAGAGCTGTAGACATTGTTTGAGTGATAGGAAATTCTTTTAAAATCTTTTTCTGATGAGAGACTTAGATGATTGATATAGTTTTGAAAGATAACCCATTTTCCACCATGGTTAACATAAACAATTTTCAGAAGAATCATAGACGGAAAATTATTTGGATAAATAGAAGACTTATCTTCTTGATCAAGAAATAATACACTGAAGCGTACATTAGATCGAGGGTGCACGAATTTAAAGTAATCCATGCCCGGGAGAACTTAATCACCCGTTGATAGGAACATCCGTCTTTTTGGCGACATGCTTTCCCATTTTGAAAACCGGGTTGCATATCAGATATAATAGCAAGCCATTTTTGACATGTTTTGAAAAACATTTGAAACTTTTGTTGAACATTATTACACACCGTGTCATTATTGAATGACATTTCTAAAGCCGTAAATATTATCGATACCAGAAGACATGTCATGAAAAACATATTTTTGGTATTTTCTATTTTATATTTTTGTATTTGATTTTCTTGGTTTTATATTTTTGTATTTTGAATTTTTGAAAAGTTTTATGAAAATGGAAAATCCCTTTATATATATATATTTATATATGTATATATATATATATATAATATTAATAATATATATATATAGTATATATAATAATATATAATATATAATATCTATATATATATAGGAATTATTGGGGAAAATAATCGTGAGAAAACCTACTATCAGGTGAAAATAACCAGAAAACAAACAGATGCCACTAAAAAGTTACTAAACAAGATGCCCTAACTGTGCGACAACTTTTCCTCGAAAAAAAATTAAGTGCATCTGTTTAGTTTTTTTTTTATGGCATCTGATTTGTTTTCGTAGGTTTTTCCAGCAAAATATGGTTTTCGTTAGAACTCATCCCTATAATATATATATATATATATATACTATAATAGTAGACATTCTTTACAGAACCATTCTTAGTGCGAGAACTGACAGAACTACCAAAAACAAGCCTGCACGCCTTCAATCATTGTTTTTTTTTGCACATATTTCTAAAAACAACATATATGTTTTAAAAAAACATAGTTGTTCTAAATAATTTGATAAGAAATTAGAAATACAAAATTTTTCTTTGAAGGTGTGCATGTATGTTCTTATAAGGCGTGCAACAACAATATTGCGGCCGTGTGTAAGGTTTTTGTAAAAGAAGAGGAAGAGTTCATGATGATACTGAGAACAATGTGAATCTTTCGATTAACATGATGATTTTCATGTAGTTATTATAATTTTTAAAAGGCGTGCATGTGATGATTTTTTGGTGGTTCTTGTCAGTTCTCGCACTAAGAATGGTTTCTGAAACGATATCCCCCTATATATATATTTATATATAATATATATATATTAATATACATAGTAATTTAAACTTCAAGAAGAAGAGGACTGAATACCGAAATGCAGAAGTCATTTTGTTCAGATGTAGAAGTCCTGTAGACCAATTATCTCTTAAACCTTCCACCACCAAAGCTTTTCTCAGGCTTCTGAATATTCTTCCCCCCCCCCCTTTTAATTTTAGCATCCTCGGCTTGAAGCCTTTGATATCTCCCAATATTTTCCTAAACAAGTACATTAATGATTAAGAACAAAACTTTCACGAAGCTGTTCCATGCTGATGATGTCATCAGTTAGCCTTTAATCTACTTGAAGGCACAATTTCTTCAAACACTTCTGGTCCATCCAAATTTCTGAATTAGCTACATGCCTTGGAAAAACGTCATTTTCCATCACATACTGGTCATGTTCGAAGTTCCTAAATCTCTTTTCATTCGACTTCAAATCCTTTATAGTCCCCTAAACTTCTGTTTAAGGAGAAGCAATCTAATTAGCTTCCCATAATCATGCCACAATCTTATTAAAAGCTTTCATAGCTCCCCCCAAACGAGCAATCATCTCTTGAGCAGTTTCAAGCATACTTGCATCTTTAAATAATTAAGTGCACAACGGAATAAGTGGCACACCACATCATGTATTGCTGCCCTTTTTAAGAATAAGCATATTGACTATCCGTTTGGGGGTATAATCAAGTAGATTAGCAACGTATCCTCTCACGCTTAAATAATTCTTCTCATTTTTCTTCCTGCTGGAAGCTGAAGTAATGCATACCAAAAGTATCAAGAAAACTCTTCCCCCTTGTAGTTGAAGTGAAGCAATCAGTCTCATTATATGAAGCCCAAAAACCCTAAGTACACACTCTATCCCATTAATGAAGTCAAAAACGTAGCATCAAAATCAATTAAGACCCGAATATGCACTTTTCTCCCTTCAGGAAATTGTAGATGAGAAATGCTACACCAAAGTCAACTAAGCCCCGAGTGTAAGCAATTTATCTCGTATGTAGTCAAAATGATAACACCAAGACAGTACCATAAAAACAACTAGGTACCGGATGTAGTCGAAAAGACAACACCAAAACAGTACCATAAAAATCAAGTACGTCCCGGATTAACACATTTAAATCGTTTCACCAAAGTCAACTAAGTCCCGAGTAAAAGCAATTTATCCCGTATGTAGTCAAAATGATAACACCAAGACAGTACCATAAATACAACTGAGTACCGGATGTAGTCGAAATGACAACACCAAAACAGTACCATAAAAATCAAGTACGTCCCGGATGAACACATTTCTTCGTGTAGGATACTGACTAACTGGAGGAATCATCATACAATTGTGTACCTCTTTTATCATTAGAGAAACTGTTTCTTACATCTCTTCCCCCACGTAGTTGGAATAATAAAAAGCCACGAGCTACAACACTGATTTTCTCTGCGGTTTTTGTCTTCCCGGAATGACCTTAAACAAGGAGAATGTATGAAGCTCGTCACGTGTACTCGTTGTGCATTCAGATGTATGTCTCCTTCCCCCTTGTTGGTTTTGACACTTCAGAATCAGCAACACATTGTACGCACATATACTTGAAATCTTGTGAGAAGAATAAAATTAACCCAAATGAATCCTGTGAGAATCAACTGCTGATCAAATCTCTACTCCTAAACTCTCTTTGACTATCTTTACCGACCCCTTTGTAGGCTATTTGAAGTGACCACTGATGGAGTAAAACCCGATATACCAAACTTGAAATTGAAGTAGAATTTCATGTTCTTGTGACTTAAGCTTGCACAAATGTAGGAAGAACGGTGTAGAGAATTTATGCTCCAAGCAAATCTCTAAGTACTCAATACTCCTCCCAAAGCATGAGACATTCATCACCTCTTGCGATTATCCACATTGTCTTCTGCGTGTGACACTGAGTACTACAACGTAACTCCTGTAAGTGATAGTTATCCGGGTCTTCAACCATCCACCCCGATTGCTGGTAACTAGATAAACTAAGTCTTCAACTTAAATCTTCAGCACGAGCAAGTTATCATTGAAAGTCATGCATCCAACCAACCCCAACTTCAAGATAAAATAAGGACACGCCTTCGTGAAATCCAACGTCAATCTCAAATAAGTGATACTCAATCGACCTCGTAGTCACTTTGAAACTTTAATACCAAATCTAGCCATTAAAATTTTAAGCTCCATGATTCTTTATAAAATTGATCCCAGTCTCGTCACTAAAATTAATCACTTTGTCACTTTTAAACCTTAAATTAATAACATTAACCACAACTAACCAATCTAAATGATAAATTTATCATTAACTAAAATTAGCTAACACAAAATTTATCAACTAGTAGTATTTGCGGTATGTAAAAAAATTCAACCAGCCCAATATCCACTAGATAGATCACGACCCACTATTTTTGATATTATCTGGTTTGCCATTCACGCTATAGCCATATGATATCGATACAAAACAGATTTGATTAGATGATCCTTAAACCGGCCCACCAATTTGTTTTAATAACCAGCCTATTTTATGTTAAGTTATATTGAGATTCCAGCCCAACTCAATAACTCACATTGTTAGGGATATATAACTGACATCAATCCCTAATATTTAGGGCCCGTTTGGTTTGTAGATGGGTTTAGGATTATGATTTGGATTTGAATTTAAAATTGGATTTGGATTTGGATTTAATATAGGAGAGAAAAAAATATATATTTAAAATATTAATAATGTTTATTAAATAAATATATTATTTTAAAACCAAAAAAAAAAATATTACACAAATGGCCATGATTGCTCCACGTTGATTTGTCAAGGAAAGATATATGTTATTTTCAAATTCCCTACCTCTTTGCCTACTTTGATACAGCCCCAAGTATTTGGCTTTAGGTGGGCCCATGCTAACCTAAAACTTCAACCAAACAATTAAAATAAACTCAACCCTAAATCTAAAGGGTGAGTCCCTTATACCAAACGGCCCCTTAGATCACACAAACCCTAATCACTTTTATTCGCCACCCATCTCATTCTCTCAACAGTCACGCGCCCATTTTCATCTCTTCCATAAGTCAGATAAAAAAAACTGCCTTATCACTACAGTAAATAAATCACAATACCAACATACTTCATTCATTTCTTAACCCTCCAAAGCAAGAACGAAACACCCCTTGATCATATTGCATGTGTCCACGAAGACCTTAGAATACACGAGGCTTCAAGATCCTTTGGAGGATCTCAGGTAGAGTTGACTTGAGTTTCGTTTTTGTGTGATGATCCAAACAAAGATTGACTATAGCATTATTGTTATAACGCATATCATTAAATTCGAAAATTGAATGAGGGTTTTAAAACCTTCCACAGATCGATGAAGATATGGGTTTCGATTCATTGAGGTCTATAGTGATCTTGAATAATCTTGAGGATTGAATCTAGCCACTGAGATCAATTTTTTTTCATTTCTATTCGAGTCTTGATTGATGGAGTTGTAGAGATGATGATCTTTTGTGACGATGGATAAGGTAGATTTTGTTGTGATTGTGATTTTGTGTGGATATGTGACGATGGGAAATATAGGATTGATTGTTGGATTTGTTGGTTTGTTATTGCGAAAAGGGTTATTCAGGTGTTTCATGTTGTTGTTGATAAGTAGTCTTTCAATTAGTCTTCTCTTTCTTCATTTCTGTATTATTCCGTTGACCATTGACTCGGGTGTGACTCATTGAGTTATCCTAGTCAACTCGATAAATACCGCGTTGACACGGTTTGGGTCTTGGGGGCAAACCACAAGATTTCCAAGGCAAAACGCAACCCTTTTTCTTGCTAGCAAAATGCAATGGTAAATCGCAGTTGACTTAGACAAAACAACATTTCTTGAAATTTTGGTAGCATAACGTTTGTACTAGCTTGCAAAAGGGTCTTAATCAGGCAAATCTCAATGCCTTAGTAACCAAAACGCAAGAACTAGGATCCATTATGTATGCGGTTAGATGCACTAGACCTTTGTGTTCGCGCAAAATATAACAAGCCGGTTTCAATAGGATCCTGGTGAACTTCATTGGACTACTGTGAAAAATATTCTTAAGTATTTAAGAAATACTAAAGATATGTTCTTGTTTTATGGTGGAAATCCAGAATCTGAACTTCAAGTTAATTGCTATTGCGATGATGGATTTGAAACCGATAGAGATGATACAAAATCTCAGATAGGATATGTCTTTATTTTGAATGGAGGCGCAGTGGACTGGAAAAGCTCCAAGCAAAGTACTACTGCAATGTCTGCTATAGAAGCTGAATACATAGCTGCGATGGAAGCTGTTTGGATTAGGAAGTTTATTTTAGGGCTTGGTATAGTACCGATAATAAATGAACCTATTAGAATGTATTTTCGATAATTCAGCCGTACTTCATTTTGCTAACGAACCGGGAGTTCAGATAGGCGCCAGACACTACCATAGGAGATATCATTATGTTCGCGAGAGTATTGCACTAGGTGAAATAAGATTCCTTAAAGTTCACACAGATGACAATCTGGCTGATCCTTTTACGAAGGCTTTATCTAAAGGAAAGCTTACTCAACATGCCAGGAGCATGGGACTTCGTTTAACTAGTAGTTTCACGTAGATCTGTGTTTTTAGTATTTAGATAAGGGATGTTTGAACAATTTATTTTATGATACTGATACTTGGTATTTTTGTTATTTTTATCTTAAATTGTATCATATATTTGCATGTTTAAATCCGTGAATAATAGTAGTTATTATTCTAAATTAATCCGTTGTCGATTAACAATTTTGGAATATTGTTAAATTAAGACAATTCTGAGTGATTGGTGATATTATAGATATTAAGGATGTGTCCACCAAACTCACATGATATTCATAAGATGAATATTGAATTTTCCGCACAACAAGGATATTAGTTTATGGATCGCCGTCATCAAGTAAACCTTGTAAGTGATTTTTATTTACAAAATCCTTAGACTTGAGATGCAAGTAGGTCTTGCATATGTGGATAATCCTTCTTGATCTAGTCTAAGTTATCCTGAAAATGGATAACTAATAAGGGCTATTTCAGAAGTGATTTTGAAACATGATGACTTGGCACTTGTAGTCAATATAGAATTTGTTCCTTCAATAGTTAAAGAACGATGCCACTGGGTATAACAACCCAAAATTTTCATCAATATAATATCCATCTACTAAATTAGATGTTACCTTTTTACAAGGAAATTTTTGCTTTATCTCATTATGCAACGTAACTTGCATCTCTAAAGTAAACGAGCTCATACAACCTCAATCAATGCCATCTATATCTATGTTTACATCAAGTAAACCTCCTAATATATCAATTATATATCTTAATATCATTTTACCAAGTACATTATCTATTTAACGTATCATTTGCAACGTTATTTCAAAACAAGCATTAAACATTAACGTTTACATCAAAACCTTAATTATATGTAATGTATACATATAAAATGAATGTACAAGCCTTTAAAACATGTGTACAAGTATTAATACACGACATTTAAATATCTTTTCCCTCCTAAATCAAGTTACAACTTTCTAAAGCACAATATATAAGCTAATTATACCTAAAAACCTAATTAGGTTAGCTCCTAAACCATGTTTAAACTTTCCACCTCTTTAACACAAGGTACAAACACTTAATGCATGACTCCTAAACCCTAATCTATCAATAACCTTAACCCTAATCTATGTTTTAAAACCCTAAACAAAACCCTCAAACCCTAATTTTACTTTAAACTAAGCCCTAAACCTTAATACTAAACCCTAAACCTTAATCCTAACACTAATCCTAAACCCTAAACTATCTTAAACCCTAACCCTAACTTGAATTAAAACCGTAAATCCTAACCCGAAAGCAAAACAAACCCAACACCTCTTTTCTTCCATTTTGACCCATTTTGAACCAAACTAGCTAGCACCACACCTTGTCACCTCCTTGATAGCTTGCTTAGAACCTCAAGAAACTAACCAAGCACCTTACAAGCACCTCCATCACCTATTTGTCACTCTTTTCTAGCTGAACCTTCATAAACCCTCATACACCCTTCCTCCTTGTAAATATACATTTCTAGCTTACAAAACTCATCCTATAGACTTCATTAGTCATCTATCTACAGCTATTGACACCTTTTATAGCTAAAACTTGGGCACCAAGTGTGTTTCAACCCTATAAATAGCCGAACTCCCCACCCTTTCAAATCACACCTCAAATATCATCATATACAACAATGGAGTCTTAAATCAGACCAAGAAGGATCAAGTGAAGTCCCTAATCTCAAAATAAAATCCAAGAATCAAGCAAAAAGAATCCCTTAAAGTCTTTACTAGGCGTACGAACCTGAAAACCCCATTTTGACCCATTTTAGCTCAAGTAAGCTTATAATCTTGTTCAATAAGCTTATAATTTGTATTAGAATGTTCATAATACTATTAAGATCATATATAAACTCTTGTTTAAAGCCTTGGATCCTCAAACCCATGTGTTTTTAGTAAAAAACCTAAAAACGACCCGTTTTGATTTTCTAGATAACGAATCCTTTTTCTAAACTTTTGTTACATTAGAACAAAACCTAGGTGTTTTTTATTAAAACCCTCAAAACAAACCGTTTTGATTTTCTAATTAACGAATCCTTTTTCTAAACTTTTGCTATGTTAAAACATCTTATTTTAGCTTATTCTTATATATATACTTAAAGGACTAAACTTGTAAAAGTTTATAAACCAAGGGTATATACTGTCATTTTTGTATTCTTAAAAATATAAAATATAATATTTTTATACAAATTACAAAAATATATATAAATATCATAAGACTCGATTTTATTAAAACCCAACACATTTGTCGTCATTAATCAACGATCGACGCATTATAAATCAATTACGTTATATATTTAACGTAATTTATCATCGACTAACTTTTTAAGAAACTTATAATCTTATTGTATCACGCTACTAGGGAACTTCATGTGAGGGGTTTTCATTTGATTATACATTTTGATGAGTTTGCTGGATTTATGATTTAAAGTGCCCTAGCTCCTCAAACGATACTGCATGACCTCTAAATTATGATAGCCCGAACAGTGATACAATATTTCCATAAATTAATAAATCAAATATGTATGTTAAACTCTGTAAGAGTTTTGAAATATAAACAATCACACTAAGACTTGACATATTACCCTAGGTTGTGTGATGAAGCCGTTACTTTCACTTGATATACTTTTGCCATCAATCAGTTTTCCCCTGTTAAGGTGAGTTCATAGCCTCGCATTTTAACTCTTTTGAATGTTTTATAAACCCGCGAGCGGGATACATGTTATGAGTTCATAGCCTCGCATTTTAACTCTTTTGAATGTTTTATAAACCCGCGAGGGGGATACATGCTGTGAGTTCATAGCCCCGTTTTTGTTTTACTATTTTGGGGGAGAATACATGCTTTTTTATTTTAATGATCTCTAAATTAGTATCAATACTTTTTATGACTATGTGAGTTCATGGCCTCACTTTTAAATCTCTTTAATATTTCATAAACCCGTGAAGGGGATACATGCTATAAACCATGAATACAAGTGTTTTCTAAATATATGCTATCTTGATATATTATTGCATCTGTTGTCTAAGTCCCTTTATGCCAAAAGACCTTACTATCATGGACCATTAATCACTTGCAAGTGAACGCGAATATTATGGATAGGCCTATTGGGATTGACGAATCCCATTTGTGTTAGCCGGATAGGTAACCAAACGCACTATATTTGAATCTCATAGGTATATGGCAATTACCTACACCAAGGGACGTTATCATTATATATGTCATTATTGATATATACACAAGTCAGTTTGTGTGCCATGAGCTTAGACGCAATAATACACTATTAATACTGTTTTCTATAATAATTGTACTCATTGCAAATATCACTATTTTTGGGTGTATAACAACGTAACCCACTATCTATGATAACTTGTATTCACACTATTTATCATAAACCTATGAATTTCACTCAACCTTTGTGTTGACCTTTTTAGCATGTTTATCTCAGGTAATTGAGCAAACTGTGGCACGGAGTGGCATGGACTGAAGATGGCTAAATTGTTATCATTCAACTTTATGTTTTCCTTTAGATTTTGGGACCTCTGTTTGTAAAAACTATAATGAATAAATGAATGATAACAACTTTTTCCAAAACGTCTCTTTATGAGTCATTTTCTATGATTATGACTGTTGTACTATGAAGTAATACCCCAGATTAGCTTTCGCTGCTATATTTATCAAAATGGGGGTGTTACAGATTCAGCGCAATGGTTATAGAGAAAAGGTTAAAACCTTACTATAACTACTTTTCTTCTTCTAGCCAAGAAAGTCCTCCGTATCACTGCATTTCCCGAATAGTATGTAAAGATACATAATTACTATACTATTATATAAATAACTTATGTTATTTACACTGGGTTGTTACACAGTTATGTCTTCATCCAACCACCCTATTATCGTCCCGTCCGATTCTGATATTGAGGATGCTTTTTCCTCTACAAATGATCTAGACTATTTCCCAGCCACACCGAGAAACACTTCTCCTGACTCTTCAAATGATTTAACTAAGTATCTTTTGGCCACACTAGTTGTCACACCCCCAGACGGGGCCTGGACGGAATACGTGTCCGAGGGCGTGACGTCATAACAATCCGACCACAAAGCAATAAAGAACGACCACTAATCATGGACGTTTGAAAAAGTTTACTCGTTGCATAAAATAAAATAAATTTAAGTTTTACAACCCATAATATTTAAGTTAGAAGTAGCGGAAGCATAACAAAGTTTTGATAATGACAACGAGTAAATAATAGATAAGTCTTGAAATTGGCGAAGTCACATAACACATAGACTCCACATAGCATCAAGAATCCATCCAAGCTAAGCACCTGAGAAAACATGTTTAAAACGTCAACATAATGTTGGTGAATTCATAGGTTTAAGTTAATACAAGAGTGGACCACAAGATTTCAAAATGTATGTGACTACTATAACGGATACATCATCACATAAAAGTATTTACTGTTGCACTAAGCTCATGACACTGAAGCATATGATCACAGTGCTAAGACAAAGGATCGACAAACTTTTCAAGCCCACACTGCGCCAGTAAAACAATGAACGAAGCACAAAAGAACTACACAACTATCGAAAAGGAGCTTCTGGCTGTCGTCTTTGCGTTCGAAAAATTATGTCAATACTTGGTTCTATCAAATACCATTGTTTTAACAGATCATTCTGCCTTACGGTATCTCTTCACCAAACAAGATGCAAAACCACGGTTAATTCGATGGATCCTGCTGCTCCAAAAATTAGACATCGAGATCCGTGATAAGAAAGGTGCTAAAAACCTAGCAGCTGATCATCTCTCCCGACCTGAAAAACCAGACCTTGGAAAGTTAACCAGAGCTGAAATAAGGGACTTATTTCCTGAAGAACGGTTAATGGCAATTTTCGACAAGAACAACGAACCGTGGTATGCCGACTATGCTAACTATTTAGCTAGCCGAGTGCTACCCTTTCGATCCACCTGTCAAGAGAAACAAAAATTCTTCAGCGATTAGAGCCATTACTTTTAGGATGAGCCTTTCATATCCTAGTAGTGTGTTGACCGACTTATATGAACGTGCATGGCCGAAGATGAGGCAACACAAATTTTTCAACAATGTCATAGGAGACCATCTGGAGGACATCATGGCATCACCACCACCACAAGAAAAGTCTTCGAGGCTGGGTTTATCGCTTAAACAATTTCTAACCATCTAATCTTTATGTTTAAATCGCCTAAATGTCCAATTCGTACCATTTTTAATAATCCTACTTTTTATTAAGGTCGTCACCTCAAATAGCCTTTCATGACA
Organism: Tanacetum coccineum; assembly: GCA_026074375.1. NCBI lineage: Eukaryota > Viridiplantae > Streptophyta > Magnoliopsida > Asterales > Asteraceae > Tanacetum > Tanacetum coccineum. The sequence continues at coordinate 19,908 of BQNB010028927.1, forward strand.
TTTCTAGTTGTTCTAACTAATTACTTAACATTCCTATATGTTTCGCTTGCATTTAAAACATCCAAAATCGTCCGAAAGTGCCCGAAACCCCTTATATTATTCCAATCAGCAAGCATTAGTTAGGGTGTTTCTTAAAAATCTATATTTCCGATTTGTGGTAAAAATGTCTCTCGTTTTTTACTTTTAGGCTAAGCGGTTGCCAACGTTATAGTAAAATCTCATTCCGGACAACTTTCGTGTTTTATACTTAAGCCGATTCGGACCCGAAGGGCTCCGAATCGCCCGTTTTAGCTGCTGATCTGATCATTACGATTTCCATTTTCGCCGAAAAATGTTTCGAGTTTCATTTGGCCATAATTTGGCCGTTTTAAGTCCGATTTTAAAGTGTGATATATGAAAAGTTATCTATTCGAAATGATCTCTTCGAAAACTACTTTTACGCCTAATGAAAACATTTTTAAGTCGCTCAAAACCACCAAACTAATTCGGGACAGCAAGTTTGTTTTGCCGAAAAATGACCAAAAATCAACCCAACTCGCATATTAATGCCTAATCTAGTTCAACCTTTATTTACAACTAATTCACCACAAAACTAACCTTAATCCAACCTAATCTCTATTGTGCAAACTCCTCATCAACTCTCATTCACCAAGAACATAATGTAAAATATAAGCATAAAGTGGTAACAATGTTCACTTCCATTTTATAAAAGATGACAAATATTAACTTATTTCTTTTGTTAAAATTTACACAAACACGTGGATCTTTTATAAACAACATAGATCTATAAAGAAAATAGATGAAACCAACAAAGATTTAAAGAACACTTACAAATCAAGAAGAATATGTAGCAAAAACACTAGATCTATGTAACACCCCCAAAAATCAGGACAACGCAGCGGAATGGTAACATTGGGGTGCTACTTCAGGGCACAAAACACAAGTCACGGAAAACGACTCTTAAATGGTCGCCGAAACTTTTAAATAAAGTCATGTCTATTAATAAAGGATTAGAGTTGCACTGGTTTCATTTTATATGTATGAAAAACATTGTCAATCCGTTTCGAAAAGGTATACAAGTTATATAAGCTTCAAAAATTTATATCCGCGCGACTCGAATGCTCCCAATGGCTCCACTAGCAAAATTGTAAACCTGAAAATACATGCTAAATCGTCAACCAAATTTTTTTTAAAAAATTTGTGGTGGAAATTCATAGGTTTAAGTAAAAAGTAGTATATTATTGAAATAATTTAAGAAATATTTCAGAAGAAAAGTAGCGTTACAACATTTAAAAGTGTTATTTCCGAAATCCAAGTAGTGATTCAGTAAATCAAGAAGTATTTAAAAAGTGGACCACAAGATCGAAGTAATGGTGGACTAAGTACATATTCGAAGTCAAAACAAGTATGTAGACAAGGGAAACCACATTCACCAAGTCTAAATATATTTATTGCATAAGCTATGACACGAAGCCTTAACTAGATTTGTGCCCCCAATCAGAAAATAGGGATGCTGCCAACACCCTAACTCTCTCAATGTTAAATGCACCCGATCAAACTAGTGACCCAAGTAAAGGTGGGGATTGTCAGTCCCGATAGATCTATCCATAACACCAGCGCTCACTATAATAGCAATTAAACGTTCATTGATAATGGGGAACTTTCACGGCCAATATGTAACTTAGGCATTAATAATCAGCAGTAATCATGGATAGCAATTACCACTTTGAAAAACCCCCCCCCACTTGGTGGTGTGTCCAATAGTAAAACAAGCAATGTAATTCACCCCGTAGATTTTGTAAAACAATTGTAGAAAAAGGGGGCTATGAACTCACAAAGTATTGAAAGGTAATTGTACTGTAGTAAAATATACAAGTTTGTAAAAGAGCATGTATTCCCCTCGCGGGTTTATAAAACATTAAAAAGATTGAAATGCGAGACTATGAACTCACAAAGTATTGAAAGGTAATTGTACTGTAGTAAAATATATGAGTTTGTAAAAGAGCATGTATTCCCCTCGCGGGTTTATAAAACATTAAAAAGATTGAAATGCGAGACTATGAACTCACCTCGAGTGAATGGAAATCAACAAGTATTCACAATAGAAAAATGCGTCACGAAGGAATCCGAAGGCAACCTAATCCAATATAGGTCGTATAAGTACCGAGTACTTGAATATAATCTTATAGTTGTTACATCGTACTATCGTTCGGGCTATCATAATCTAAGAGGTCATGACATGACGTTCGAGGAGTTAGGACACTTTAAATCGTAAATCCAACAACTCGTCGAAACGCCATCCGAAGAGGCCTCATTATGAAACTCCCTAGTAATATAGTACTTGATAACCACATATAATTTATATAACTTCGTATCACACTACTGATGGTTTCTGCGTAAAATTACGTTTAATAAAGTAATAACGTTTATTATTATGTTTTAGTAAAACTGCGTAACTTTTGCGTTTTAGGCCGATTTGACGTTATTATGCCATCTTTTCGTATTAGGACGAGTTATCATAATTTGACATTTTCGATATTTTGACCCTCTGGTGAACAGTAACTTTTACTGTTCACATCAGACGTAAGTTTTATGAAATTCGTATTTGTTGTCGTAAAACCCGTAAACGTCGTATTTTATTCGTTATAGCTCCGTTTTTAGTGATTCTTTCGAGGACGTTCTCGAATTGAAAAGTTCTATATATTTATAAGGTTTACAAAAATCTAACTTTCTGTCATGAACAGTAACTTTTATAAAAATAGTTTTATAAAAGTATTAATTGTCGTAAACTTGCGAAATTCATAACTCGTTCGTTATTAATTGAAAAATTACAGATTCTTATCATTTGGAATCCCAAATAATATGTATTATTTGTTATAAATTCAACACCTTGCTGTTTATACAATTTTTATAAAATGTTTTTATAAAATTCTTTTACGACTCCGTTTAATAGCGTATAACTTGTTTTTAGCATAACTTTTTCGTTATTAATCGGTTTTTCGAGTTTCTAATTTTTTCGGAATCGTCATGAAATGTATTATCTTATAAAAATATAAAATAAGTATATTTTTAAGACACTTTGGGACAGAATGTTTAACTAACATTCATAAGTCCATTTTTGATCTAGTTTTTATGTTTTACCACTTTAGACTTTTTAAGCTTAATTAAGATTGTAAAATACTTAGGTATCCATTTATAACTTCATATTACTAACCATAAAACATGTGTATAAGTTCATAAAACTATATTTACAAGAAAATTCCAAGTTTACAAGTTAAACATGTCCTAATGGTGATTTCACTATATAAATATCACATATGCATATAATCATATAAATGAAAGTTAAGGGCTTAAGATAACCTTAATGAGATGATGTAGGATGATGAAAATAAGTGCTAAACCCTTGTTTAGACTTTAAAACCCTAGCTTTCCATTTTAAAACCCTAGTTTCACTTTTCTTGATTAACACTTGAAAATGCTTAGCCAATACTTGGAAATACCTTAGAATATCTTAGGATGTATGTGTATAGGAGTGTATGGGTTGTAGAAAAATTTATATGGATTTGGTTGGGGCATGGATTTGAGCCGTGGCCTATTGTAGAGCAAAAGGAAGTATTTGTGAATTTTTCTCTAAGTGTTTAAGCATGTATGAGCTATATCTTATAAGATACATGCATATATGGTGTAGGACAAGTCAAGGGAACATGTTAAGGTCTTAGGGATGGTCATTGGTCTTAGGGATGGGTTATTGGTCTTAGGGATGGGTCTTTGGTCAATTAGACATGGTATGGTGTGGTATTAATGAGTTAAGTTGTACATTGACCAAAGTGGAAGAGTTGTCTTATTTTTCTTGTATAAAGGGCTATAATTTCGGCATATAAGAGATGTATATGATATATTTGAGTAAACTTTATGTATTGGGTATAAAAGTGGGTATTTGTTGAAGCGTAGAAAAGTTTTGGTGGTTCCGGGAGTGCCTAAACGCAATTTATCGCGAAACGTATACACTTTACGTATCCGATAAAAATAAAATGAACAAAGTTAATAATTATTCTCAAAATAATTACTTAACCCTTGCTTGATGTAAACGTTTAATCGTTTGATTCTCGTTTACATTGAATGCTAATTTTTAACTTACGCGATTTAGCTTATCGATTAAAATTAAAAGCGAACGCGTACGAGAAAATAAAATAAATAGTGAATTTAAATAGCGTCGTAAATGACCTGAAAATATGAAATGTTACAGTCTTCTCCGGTTAAAAGAGCCTTGTCCTCAAGGCTCAAGTTGCGGCACTTGAGGAAGGTACGGGTTCGGAGAAAAAGGTGCGGATATTTCTTCCGGAATGATGTTGATGAAGAGGTGTAGATAATTTTTATTATTATTACTATTATTAATTTTTTTTATATGAACAGTGCCCCCAACGGTCGATGAGCAGTAACCCCCAACGGTTACTTTTCCCCTTTTTATAAAAAATTTTCTCCTCCATTTCTCCATACAACACTTAATTCTTTCACTTAATTTTTTCTTATCCAATCTTTAAACAATGTTGCCACATTACCACGATCTTTGCTGATGAGCTGACCGCGATAGCACTCGGCATTTATCTTGCCTACTTCCCATACGAAGAAGGATTTCAGTATTTGGCAATGGTTCTAGCGGTTCTCGTGCAGGTCATTATCCTTGCTATTGGCGTGGATCTATGCTTGAAGGACTAGATACTATGGTTAGGGGAGGGTTGAAATAAAAACTTGTATTTCTTTTATGTCCTTATGTAATCTCTAAGATAATAACGGATGTTGTGGCAATAAATCTTTTTATTATTATTATTATTATTATTATTTTTTTTTTTTTTTGCCTTTCGATAATTTCGTTGCCACGCTTGGTAACTTGTTTGCATTTCCCTTCTAAATTTGATTTAACTTGGGTGTTTCAAGATTTGTGATGTTGGTTTAATATTTATTGTTGTGACCAGGGCTCGGCTCTAGGGGACTTATTTTTTTCCCTTCAGCTTAAAGCGTTAGTTATAACATTCTCCTCTCTAGGTGACGGATTTCATACCTATGATGGCATTACCAATACTAAGTTCTATGGCATTGTGTCAATGTTGAATAGGTGATTTAGTAATTTCCCTAATGGCGAGCAAATTTGATAGCGAATTGTCCTAAGGCGACTAGCGATGTGTCTTGGCTTCGGGGCTTAGTGATTGGTATAAATGACGTCGGCTTTATAGTAAGGTGAGTAAAGGTTCTGCTTAGTGTTATGGTTACTAATTCAATTTCCATAAGTAACGCGTCTTATGAATACGTACACAAAAACTTGATATATTAAAAGGGTGTTTCTTATGATAAGAAGTTTTAAGATGACATACTCTCAGCATGGGCCATGGTTTCTTCCTGATTATTACATAGGTGATCAAGTTATGTATATTGAGGTCGAACGATGCAAATGGCTCATTTTGTAAATAGTGTTATGTTTTGAGACTTCGTCCCGTGAGAAGTGACTCTTTTTTCTTTTATCTTTTCTTTTGTATAACTAAAATAGAGATTTAAAGTAACATTGGCGAAATGAAAGCCTCATGGCATATATGATGTGATGATATCCGTGTAAGAGAAAAAAATTATCTCATATAATATGGGTATTCCTCATATTTATACCAGTATTGGTTTGCAAAATATTCGATGTATAGGGGATTGACTTTATGGGACCTTTTCCCCTTATCAAACAGGAACAAATATGTCCTGGTAGCTATCAACTACGTATCAAAGTGGGTAGAGGCTCAAGCCTTCCCCACCAATGATGCTCGGAACGTAGTAAACTTCCTTAAAAAACTATTCGTACGATTTGGAATATCAAAGGCCCTTATTAGCGATAGGGGTACCTATTTCTGTAACCACCAAATGGAGAAAGCAATGAATAGGTATGGAGTAGTTCATCGATTCTCAACCGTGTATCACCCTCAGACGAACGGGCAAGTCAAGAACACGATCCAGGCAATAAAGTGTATTCTTGAAAAAACCATCGGGAACAACAGGAAAGGTTGGTCATACAAATTAGATGATGCATTATGGGCATTCCGGACAGCGTTTAAAACCTCTTTAGGAACAACCCCATTTAGGATAATCTACGGCAAGGCATGCCATCTTCCTGTCGAATTAGAACATAATGCCTATTGGGCCATTTAAATTATGTCACTATGACACATGTTTATAACCAGCGACGGAGTTACACCAAATATTTTAAAAGAGCTATCGATGCAATCCTCCCCTATATAAAACAAGCTATCCTAAAACAACCATCATTCCCAAAATTCTAATAAAATGACACCTGGCAATTAAAATGATCCTACGGCCCTTAATAAAAGTAGACTTTAAACAATAAAAAAACTCACAATAACTCTCCATTACGATCAAACATTCCACCAGTTATTTTTTCCTAAATTATTAAAACCATCAAACAAAAACCCTAATTCTTATCCATAGCACATTCAATCGTAAACTCATAATTAAAACAAAATAATCGATTCTCACTAATTGATAAACCCTAATTGATAATCAGTCATTGATTCGACAAATAACAAACCAACATGTGCATCAAAACACGTTCGATTATCATGATAATAATTACAAAGGTCTATTATCACAAACCTAAAATCGAATATATGAATATTATCAGTGCTCAAAATTAGGTGCATTTCAATTTATTATGTTGAATCATTATATTCATGTAAGTACGGATTTTTAACTAAGGTGATAAGAATCATGAATTGGGGATGATTTTATGTTTTATACGAATTGGGGTTGAATTAGTTTTTAAGCAATCAAACTATAAAATGTAATAAGAAGGAAATAGGGCTGATGAGAACGATTTTGTGATTTATATGGTAGAGTGGAAATAGGGTTAATGAGGAAGAAGGATTTAATTGAGGTAAATTGATTGAGTCCCCTAAATATCATCAACAGTTTATAAAAAATTAAAAGATTTTATGATAATGGAGGTAAGTTTGAAGAAATCCCATGATAAAAACACCCCTCATTTAATAACTTGAAATGCTTATTTACATCTAACTTGAAATGGTTGTTTCTGTTTTAATTACACTTCAAATTTATGATGCTGATATGTCAGTGGAAAAATTTATTTCAACTAAGACGTTTCGCTAAAAGAGTCGTTGGAGTGATGGAAACGTCACTTGGAGGTTTGGTCAGTTATGGCGTTTTCAAGACATCTGTCACACCCCCAAATGGGGCCTGGACGGAATACGTGTCCGAGGGCGTGACGTCATAACAATCCGATCACAAAGCAATAAAGAACGACCACTAAACATGGACGTTTGAAAAAGTTTACTCGTTGCATAAAATAAAATAGATTTAAGTTTTACAACCCATAATAATTAAGTTAAAAGTAGCGGAAGCATAACAAAGTTTTAATAATGACAATGAGTAAATAATAGATAAGTCTTGAAATTGGCGAAGTCACATAGCACATAGACTCCACATAGCATCAAGAATCAATTCCAAGCTAAGCACCTGAGAAAACATGTTTAAAACGTCAACATAATGTTGGTGAATTCATAGGTTTAAGTTAATACAAGAGTAGACCACAAGATTTCAAAACGTATGGTACTATATAACGGATCAGCATCACATAAAAAAGTATTACTGTTGCACAAAGCTCATGACACTGAAGCTAAATTATCAACAGGGCATGCTACAATCCTGTCGCATAGTATCCTGCCCTAAACCGGGTCCCAAACCAAGACCACCAAAAGGTACATCGACATGACAAATATCCTTGATCTTCGTTAAGTGGAACCAAAGCGGATAGGGATAAATAGTCCCAATAGATCTATCTATTCACTCGCGCTCCCCATCGTACCGGTGCTCCGGTCCCGAAATCTAACAGTTCATGATAACTGGGCAGTATAGTTTGTAAGCAACTAGGCAACACATAAACAAGTAAAACTCCGTAAAGAACTTGTGTCCGATTAAAAGCAACAATGTTTCTCACCCCATAGTATAAAGCGTTTCTAAATCAGTAAAAATGTGGGGCTATAAACTCACCTTAGCAAGGGTAAGCGATAACCACAACAATTGATGAAGATATAAGGAGGTCTAGCCGCGACCTAGAGTAAGTATGGGTATGACTTAGCATTTGTCAAAGAAACAAGTAAAGCATCCATGTTCATCATTTAAAGCATCCAAGTGTGTTTGCGTTTTAGTAATAAAAGACTTTGAAACTTTTCATGTCTTAGCAAATCCTGACCCCTCGCAAAAAGTTTACTATTTTTTAGAAACTTTCCCTTTTAGGAAACTTTTTAGTTTCAAAACGTTAATAGCGTCCCCTATTTTCTTAAGTTTTCATATATGTACAAATCGCTTAATAAATCAAACCGCCTAATCCTTAGTTTAAATCGCCTAAATGCTTTTAATTCGTAACCATTTTAATAATCCGTAACTTTTTATTAAGGTCGACATCTCCAATAACCTTTCATGACATTTTTATTTCTAGACTAATTACATAACATTCTATATGTTTTCGCTTAGCAGTTAAAACATCCAAAATCGTCCGAAAGTGCCCGAAACCCCCTTTTATCATTCCAATCAGCAACATTATTTAGAGTGTTTCTTAAAAATCATTTTCCCCGATTGTAGTAAAAAAGTCTCTCGTTTTTGACTTAGGCTAACGGTTTGCCAAACGTTAATAGTAAAATACTCATTCCGGAACAACTTTCGTGTTTTATACTTAAGCCGATTCGGACCCGCAGGGCCTCAGAATCGCCGTTTAGCTGCTGATCTGGTCATATCACTTTTTCCCATTTCGCCGAAAATGTTTCGAGTTTCATTGGCCATAACTGGCCCGTTTATAAAGTCCGATTTTAAAGTGTGGATAGATAAAAAAATTATCTATTCAAAATGAGCTCTTCGAAAACTCCTTTTACGCCTAATGAAAACATTTTTAAGTCGCTCAAAACCACCAAACTAATTCGGGACAGCAAGTTTGTTTTGCCGAAAAATGACCAAAAATCAACCCAACTCGCATATTAGTGCCTAATCTAGTTCAACCTTTATTTACAACTAATCCACCACAAAACTAACCTTAATCCAACCTAATCTCTATTGTTGCAACTCTCATCAACTCTCAATCTCACCAAGAACATATTATAAAACATAAACATAAAGTGGTAACAATAAATTAGCTTTCCCATTTTAAAGAGTGACAAATATTAATTTATTTCTTTTGTAAAAATTTACACAAACACATGGATCTTTTATGAACAACATAGATCTATAAAGAACATAGATGAAACCAACAAAGATTTAAAGAACACTTACAAATCAAGGAGAGCAAGTAGCAAGAACACTAGATCTATAAACTATAGATCTATAAAAACCCCAAATAATCTTGAAACCCTAGTTTTATAATTCTTGAAATCAAAGATGTAATGCTTCACAACACCTTAGATATAACTAGGAATGAACTTTAAACACTTGGATCTTGCTAGAAATCAAAAGATATGGATGGTGTATGTGGGTGAGAGTGTGCCGTGAGCTAGGTAGCAAGGGGAGGGAGGAAAGAAAATTTTTGAGGCTAGTGAATGTGTTATAACCCTAAGTGTGAGAATGTGTTGTATTTATAGTGGAAGAGTTAGGGTTTTAAGGTTCATGAGTGCCCACAAGTGACCAACACACACCAAGGGTGTGGGCACCCTTGTTCGGTCCGAACCGGCCAAAGAGGGCTCACAAGGGACCAAGATGGTTTAATTTTTCTAGCCAAGGTTCATTATACTTGGTAAAGTTCAAAATTACTTATTCAAAGGTTTAGTCAAAATGTAAGAATGCATGTGATGTGTAAGAACTTGCATGCATGCAAATTACAAGACAACAAAGATGTCATTTTCTCATCAAGTATGCACACATGGGTGAGGCTTTCAAAATAAGATGCCAAATCTTTAATTTAGAGTTCAAGTATACATGTTGTTGTGGTTTAGGCGCCACATTTGGCTAGGGAAAAGAGGTGAACGAAATTTTTAGTAGTATGACACTAGAAATACGATAACTTGAGTTTACACGAAAAGATTTTGAGTTTTCGGGGTTCCGTTTGGTCAAAAACGCGAAAAACGCAATTTAAAGGATAAAACCCTAAAATTAATATCGGAAGTGATTAAAAATCACGAAACACTCAGGAAAGCTAATATAACACATATAATGCCTAAATTAATTTATAACCGATGCCGGAACGCGTCCGGTGACGTTTCTTAGTTTTTACGCAGTTTAGTTCCTCGGTAAACTGTCAGATTTTAACGTAACGAATAAAATTTAAAGTAGATGACCGGAATGAGTCGGAATACTAACCGGGAATTTACGGGGTGTGACAACATCACAGGACGTAATACAATTATAAAGGTGTAGCTGGACTTTAAGTTTATATGATTGTTTTTAAGAACAATTATATGTTAATTTTATGTTCCCTTTTAGATTTTTCTATGACTGTTTTGTAAAACAGATAATACTTGAGACTCAAGTGGTTGTTGTTGTAGGTGAGACAGGTTTTGGAAAGACAATACAATTATCTCCGGTATTGGGTGATAATGAGACGCACTTTCATCATTGTGTCTAATTTTGACCCTCAGAATCATAGCAAGTACTCTCCTTTGTACCTCCAGATAGACCGTCAAGCGCATGAATAACGGGTATAGGGTGATAATGCATTTTTTTGTGGAACTAAACTTTACTCAATGATATTTTATCATAATAAATGAAATACTAATGTGTTGTTTGTATCATGAATACATTGGAATGAGAACTGTTCGTATGCTTCCCATCGTTTGCCGAAACGTAAAAAACACCTTCCAGGGTGATACTTTCAATAATACATAACCCTTTATCCTCGAACCGTGAAACTCTAATGGCCTTACGTCTCTTATCAGCGTACACATTTGTCGATCACCGTGAAGCTTTTTAGACGTGCTTGATTTGGATAATCCTCCTCTGTTGTTCTCATCCTCACGAACAATTATTCTGGACAGTTAAGTATGAATGCGTCTCCCACCCTTCAGCCCAACAGACAGGTGACGCGGCATTTGCGACCATACATTAAAAAAATAAAACAATAAAGAAGAGGACCAGAAAGAGAGAAACAAACATGATGACAGAAAAAATAAAAAATACACACAAAAACACAGAAAATATACAAAAGATACAAAACAAGAGCGATAACAAAAAATAAAACAACACTAAGACAATCCAAATCCACACGTTCATATACAACCATAGAATTAAATATAATACCAAAAAAACAAATAAAAACTGTTTTACAAAAACGCCTCAAAAGGTGCATATCCATTAATACTTGTATGAAAACTGTTGTTTGAAGGAGAACACTATTAAAGGGTAAATGTCTGTCCCATCCCTTCCCGAAATCTATCACACATGCTCGAAGCATGTCTTCCAATGTTTGGATAGTCCTCTCACTTTGACCATCTGTTTCGGGGTGATATGCCGTACTCATATCTAACTGAGTTCCAAAAGATTCTATGAGATAGAGATTGCCAGAATTCGGACACAAACCAACATCACGAATCACGGGGAAGAGGAGAGAGGCAGGGCAGAGGCACAAGGGATGAGGAGAGGAACAGAAGGGGAGGTCAGGTGCAGAGAGGAGGCGAGAGTCAGCAGGAGAAGGAGGGGCAGGGGGAAGTAGGGAAGAAGGAGGGCAGTAGGAGGACAGCAGTGGGCCAGGAGGGCAGAAGTAGGGGGGAAGCAGGAGAAGAGAGGAGCAGGACAAGAATGAAGGCAAGCCCCCCCCCCCAAAATGGCAGGGAAGTCAGGGTAGGGAGGGGAAGGGAGGATAGGAGGTGAGCAGGAACAGGGCGGGAGGGAGATGATCGAAAGCAGGCAACTCCTGTCTCACACCAACTTCTTTCAAGTATTTGTTGCCTTGTCAGATTTCTCCATTGAGTCATTCTCCATATGCTGCAGAGAAAATGACAGATTTAGTAGTCGAATCGACTAAAACCCAAATCATAGATGCTGACCACTTGCCATTATTTGTAGTTTCTGTCACAAAGTCATAGTTATGTTTTCCACATTTCCATTCAAGGGATTTTTGGTTTACCAACAGACCAGACGGTTTACTGGTATTTCCGCTTTAAACTTATGCGCAGTCATACGCACTTACTTACCTATGTGGCAATTTCTGCTTTCATGTTGGTCCACCATATAGCTGCTTCAAATCCTGGTACATTTTTTGTCTGAACCAGGAGGATCGAATACTTTGACTTATACGACTCGTGCATAATCAAAGCTCTCAAGTCACCAAACAGTGGTATCCAACTTCTATTCTTCAAATACAATGTTCCATCTGCACGTGGCTCCGGCTTCTTAACCATGCCAAGCAAATCTTTTGTCCCGTAATTCTCTTCTTTTCTCGCCTCAACCTGAGCATTCAAGATCCGCGCAGGGAGATTTAAACCGATTGTCATAACCAAGGCTCGAACTCGCAGTGGCTTAGGTCTACTCTTTCGGCTCAACGCATCAGCCAAGTAAATACCACACCACCTACATTCGCTTTTCCGGGTGGTAACGGTAACCGCAGTCAAGTCCGCTTAACAGCTCTAACCACCTACATTGTCTCCATATTCACTCTTTCTGATCAGAATATGTTGGCAAACTCTTATATCAGTGTACACAACGCACTCGTGCCATAAAGGTAATGTCTTTACATCTTGAGAGCGAACACAAACGCAACAGCACACAATTCCAAATCATGTGACGTGTAGTTCTCTCAAGGATTTTTTAGAAGCTGGCGTTGAAGCATAAGCTATGACTTTCTCTTCTGCAACAAGCAACTGCGCCCTAACCCCTTAAGAAAAGCAATCACAATATACTACGAACTTTTCACTTCCTTCGTACAATGCAAAATCGGTGCTCAAACCCAACTTTTGTTTCAATGTCTGAGAAGCATTTTCCACCTTTTCACCCCAATTAAACTTACACGTTTTCTGAGTCAGCTTTGTCATATGCGTTAGAATCTCATGGAGAATCTTCGATAAATCGTCGTCGGTAGTGAACGCGGCAAGACCTAGAAATTAGCGAATTTTTGTTGGAGTTTTTGGGTATTCCCATCCTTGATTGTCTCAATCTTCGCTAGGGATCAACGTGAATGCCTTCGCTAATCAAATCACAGTGTCCAAAAATATGTACCTTCGATAGGCCAAAAGTCACACTTTTGAAAACTTGCATATAATTCTTCTTTCCTTGAGCAACTCCAAGATTAGTCTACAAGAATATCCATCATGTTCTTCTTTGGTCTTAGAGTAGATAAGATGGTCATCGATGAACATGATCACAAATTTATCTAAGTATGGTATGCATACCCGGTTCATCAAGTCCACGAATATTGCTGGCGCGTTAATCAACCCGAAAGGCATCACTTGGAACTCGTAATGTGACCATAGCGAGTTCCTAACGCCGTCTTTGAATATCCTCATCAACGAACTCTGAGTTGTTGGTAACCAGATCTCAAGTCGATCTTTGAGTACACAACGTTGACCTTGTAATATGATCAAACAAGTCGTACGATTCTTGGAAGTGGGTATCGATATCTTCCAAGTAAGCTTGTTAAGATTAAACTGTATTCGAAACACATTTTCGGGAAAGAAGCCGTCTTTTTTTTTTACAAACAAAACCGAGAGCTCCCCAGGTGAGGAAACTTGGCCTTATAAGAGTCCCATATATCGGAAAGTTCATGATAGTTGAGTAAGACAGTCTTCCATCTCTACGGTGCTAACTCTAACGGGCTCGAAGCTACTGGTGCAGCACCTGGACTAAGTCAATTTGGAATCCGACTTGTCGTGTGGGGTGGTATTCAGGTAAGTCTTCTGAAAAAACTTTTGGAAAAGTGCCCGCGTAACATAGTTTGGCACGTCTTCAAGTCGCTTCTCCTTCCGACTTATCTATGTTTTTCCTTTCAGCCGTCACCTGAGCCAGATAATAGTTGACAAACCTTTCCTATATACTTCTGGTCTTTTCACATATATAAATGCTCAACTTTGATTTCTTCTCCTTGGCACCTTTGTCTCCTTGAACGATCGGAATTTCGTTTCCGTAAGGAATACGCATTATCTTCTCGTCCCAGACAATCACAACATGATTCTTTACCAACCAATCCCTGCCGATGATGGCATCGAAACTACCCAAGTTCTACAGGCATTAAGTCTCTATTGAATGGATGATTCGGAGAATTCAGTGTACAACCTCAAATGACAGTATCAAATCCTATGATCTTTTCGTTGGCTAACTCAACAGAGTACTTAGTTTCTACGGTAGATGGCACGATGCCACATACAGGGCTAAACTTAGCGGATGGGAGGCTTCTATCAGCTAGGTTCTATGTACTTGTAATAATTACGTTCTTTGCTTTAGATCCATCAAAAGTTTCATCGGTACAAGGATCTCATAATCTTCATGATTCTAGCTCGCTAAGAGGTAAGTCAACTAAAGAAATCCTCAAGTTTCCTTTGGTTAAAACCCAATTATAATGGTACAAGTTCATTAACAATCAAGAATACTACAATCCTAGTTATCGAGACTATAGAGAGGCGTGGTCGTCCATTTCGTGCAAGGGAATGAATGTCCCATATGCTAGATGGAAAAATCTACTTATTACGACGCTTATGAAGTACTAAAATACACAAACTGATACAACTCATGAATACATAGCAAAATATTTGTAAAACGTGAATATGGAAATGAAAATATCCCGTTGAAATTGCACTGGAGAGAAAGGAAAATAGAAGGGAGAGTTGAAGATAAGTCGACAAAAATTTTAAAGTGACTACTCTCAGCATGGCATGGTTCTTTCTGAATTATACATAGGTGATCAGGCTATGTATATTTTAGGAACTAACGATGAAATGCCCATTTCGTCATTTAGCGTTATGTTTAAAAATTCATGTGGTGTAAACGGTACGTAGAAACGAAAGTAAGGTAGTTTATATAATGAAATCAGATGTTTTGTAAGGTAGCGAAAAGTATTTTCAGGAGGTCTTAGTAAAATGGTTTACGATGAAATTAAGTGACGGTTTGTAATTAGGGAGGGGTTCATAATTTTGGTAATAAGTAGTTTACGAATTTGATGACATAATAGTTTATATAATGACAACGAAACAATTTATGGGCGTCAACGAAATAGTCTATAGGTGACAACGAAATAGTTTATGAAAGACCACGAATTGGTTTATGAGGTTCCAACGGATTAGTTTATAAAATGACGACAAAAGAGTATAAATAACAGCGAAACAATTTATGGACGTTAACGAAATAGTTTATAAAGGGTAGCAAAATAGTTTATCAGATGATGGCAGGTTAGTTCATAGGATAATAGCAAGATAGTTTACCAGATGATAGTGACATGATTTATAAAATTTCCACGAATTGGTTTATACAGTGATAGGAAAATAGTTTTTTTTTTTTTACAAGAATATGAAATATGGTCGGATGCCGTACGAGTTGTATTCCTTAAAATCAATTAGATGGACTTACAACGCTCACGATGAACGTTGATACATGGAGTATTATTATAATTATGACACGCTTAAAATAAATAAATGAAAGCTCGGTACGCCAAGGATCAAAAGAGAATAATAATAACTAATTTTTTTTTTACATCGGTGATAGTTAATTACGTCGTTTTTCCCAAAAGGCTACATAGTCTTCCTAGGACTTCTAAAATTTGAATGGGGCACCGAGTGGAGAGGTGTTTGAGTCCGACGCTAGTTCTAATACAAAATGCTAAGACAGTAGGTCCACTGGTAAAAATTGTGATAAACTGAAGCCAGAAATAGAAACCTCGAGACTTGAGAGACGTCTCAATCTCTCCTAGAGTCAAAACCATCTGGTGCTATCCATCCTCGGCATACGAAACTCCCTCTCATCCTTCAATCGGCCACTGAGCCATTTCTTCTCCGCCCCCAATGACCTAACTATAGCACGTAAAGTGGCCCTCTCCATCTCAGCCCTCTCGGCCCCCTCTCTCGGGACTCTTAACTCCACCTGCATACTCCTAATCGTCTCTTCCTGCTCAGCTAATCTAGCCATCATGGTCGATGTGGGAAAGGTAGTTGGGGTGACGGGTACAAGGCGAATGATATCCACTCCAATCTGAATCGTGTTCCCCTCACTCTCCATGGGGAAATCAACAGAAATGAAAACAGTAGGCGCATCCATAATCCTGCACAAGCAAAAGTTTATATAAATCTCCTTTATATGAAACAATGCGTGCATTAGGGAAAAAAGTAAACGTGATGCAAAAATGGCGCATAGCCAAGATGAATATGTACTCATGGCAGGAATGGAAAAACCACATGGTAAAGATCTATATGGCATCTGTCATTTTATGGTAATATAGCTATAAGTATATCAACTTTGGCAAACCAAATAATATTTACAACAAATAGTACTTTATATATATTATATATATTTATTTATATATGCCTAAGGGATTTCGCTATATAAGCAAAAAGACAGCACGTTAAGAGAACAAACAAGTAACTGGTTATAGACAGACCTAGTATATACTGACCTGGTTCTCCTATAACTTTGGCTCTATTCCCCATCTGTCACAACGCCCCCCAAACTGGGCCTAGACAATACGTTTCCGAGGGTGTGACGTCATAAACATCCGATCACAAGGCAATAAAGAACGACCACTAATCATTGGACGTTTTTGAAAAAGTATTACTTCGTTGCAATAAAATAAAAAAAGATTCAAGTTTTAACAGCCCATAATCATTAAGTCAAAAAGTAGCGAAGCATACAAAGTTTTAATAATGACCAACGAGTAAATAATAGATATAGTCTAGAAATTCGACGTCACATAGCACATATGACTCACATAGCATCAAGAGTCAATCCAAGCTAAGCAGCCTGAGAGAAACATGTTTTAAAACGTCAACTTTATTTGGTGAATTCATAGGTTGAAGGTTAAGACAAGAGTGGACCACAGAATTTCAAAACTATGAGATCTACTATACCGAATACAACTTCCACATAAAATGTATTAGGTTGCACTAAGCTCATGACGGTAACCGAAGTAATTTAGGTCATCAGGGCATAGCTACATTCTGTTGCCTAGTATTCCTGCCCTAAACCCGTTGTCCCAAACCAAAGACCACCAAGGTATAATCGACATTGACATATATACCGTATTGTTCAGCGACGACAGAAACAAGTAATGCATGCTTACCCGGAAAAGGATAATTAGTCCAATATATTCATCTATTCACTCGCGCTTCCCACAACCGGTCCTACCGGTCGAGAAACCTAACAGTGTCAAGATAATTTGGGTGCAGTAGTAAGTATGTAAGCACTTAGGCAACACATAAACAAGTAAAATTTGCGTAAAAAACTTGTGTCCAATTAAAAGCAAACAATGTTTTCTCACAACCACCAATAGTATAAAGCGTATTGTAAATCCGAAAAATGGTGGGGGCTATCAACCTCACCTTACAATGGTAACGATAACCACAACCAAACGATGAAGAATATACGGAAGGCTATAGCCGCGACTAGATAAGGTATTGGGTATGAACTTACAGCATTTATCAAAGAAACAAGTATCATTCCATTGATCATCATTTAAAGCACAAGTGTGTTTTTGCTTTTAGTAATAAAAAGACTTTGAATTATTCTACGTCTAAGTTAAATCCAGATACGTGTAAAAAGTTACTATTTTAAGAAACATTTCCTTTTTAGGAAACTTTTTAGTTTTTCAAAACGTTAAGAGCGTCCCCTATTTTCTTAAGTATTCATATTTTACAAAATCGCTTAAAACCATTCAAACCGCCTACTCCTTATGTATAAATCGCCTAAAATGTCGAACGTACTATTTTTTAATAAACCTACTTATTTTTATTAAGTTCGGCATTTCAATAACCTTACTAAGACATTTCAATAGTTTCTAACTAATTATACACACATTCTCTATTATGTTTCTCTCGCATATTAAAACATCCAAAATCGTCTCGAAAATTCCCCGAAACCCCCTTTATACTTCCAATCACCCACATTAATTAGAGTATTTAACTCAAAACCTATTTTTTTTGCCGATTTGGTAAAAAATGTCTCTCGTTAAAGACTTTAGGCTAAGCGGGAATTGCCACATTAATGTAAAATCTCATTCCGACAACTTTCGTGTTTTATACTTTGTGCCGATTTGGACCCAAGGGCCCCGAATGGCTCCCTGTTTAAGCTGCTGATTGTCGTTTGCCATTTTCCCATTTCGTCCGCAAAATGTTTCAAGTTTCATTTGGTCATAACTTGGCCGTTTTAAGTCCGATTTTAAAGTGTGATATATGAAAAATTATCTATTCGAAACGAGCTCTTCGAAAACTACTTTTACGCCTAATGAAAACATTTTTAAGTCGCTCAAATCCACAAAACAAAATCGGGACAGCAAGAATGGGTTTGCGCCGAGAAATACGACAAAAATCACCCAACTCGCATATTAGTGCTAACCTAGTTCAACCATATTTACAACTAATCCACCACAAAACTAACCCGTGAAACCAACAAATCTCTATTGTTTGCAACTCTCATCAACTCTCAATCTCGCCAAGAACATATAATGAACCTAAACATAAGCTTTGTCCATAAGACTCTCAACATATTCTTAAGAAGAACAAAAATAAATTGTACATTCTTTTGTAAAATCATCACAACACTTGGATCGTTTAGATAAAAACATAGATCTAATAAAGACATAGATGAAACCAACAAAGATTTTAAAGAGCACTTACAAATCAAGAAGAGCAAGTAGCAATAACACTAGATCTATACCCACAAACTATAGATCTTCAAAACCCCCAAATAAATCTTGAAACCCTAATTTTGTGATTCTTGAAAACTTTGAAAAATAACCAAACAACACTGATCCTACCATTAATATAACTAGGAATGAGTTTATAATACTTGGATCTTGCTAGAAATTAAAAGTTATGGTGGGGTTGGGTGTGTAGGGTCTGTCCGTGAGCTAGGTGCTCAAAGGGTTGGAAAGAAAGAAAATTTTTGGTGGCTGCAATGTGTTGTACCTAAGTGTAATAAACACATGGTATTTATCGTGTCCAAGACTATGGTTTGGAGGGTTCATGAGATGTATCAAGTGATCAACCCCCCAACACACCAAAGTTGTGTTGTTATGTGTTCTGCAAGAGGGCCACAAGGACCAAGATGGTTTTCAATTTTTTCTAGCTAATGTTTAAGTATATGATTATGGTCTAAATTTGCTAGTCAAAAGATGTAAGATGTGATGGTAAGTAAACACATGGTCTATCAAATATGAGAAATGGTGCCATGAGAATGACATTTCTCAATGTGTCACCATCTTTGTAAGCAGAGCACATGCATGGTATTTCAAGAAAGATGCTATTTGAATAATTTAAGAGTTCAATTGTAACATGTTGATAGTAGTAATAGGCGCCACATTTTGCTAGGGAAAATAAATTGAACAAAAATTTTAAGCTTAGGGTAATAATATTATCAGATAACTTGAGTTTACAACGAAAAGATTTTGAGTTTCGGATGGTTCCGTTTGGTCAAAAAACGCGAAACAACGCATTAAAAAAAGGTAGAAAACCAATAAATTAATATCGGAAGTGATTAAAAATCACGAAACACACAAGGAAAGCTACTTAATATAACTCATATAATAGCCTAAAATAATTTATAACCGATGCGAAAAACGCGTCCAGGGGGGGTGAACGTTTCTCAGTTTATACGCAGTTTAGTTCTCGTTAAACTGTCGGATTAAATGTAAACGAATAAAAATTTAAAGTAGATGACCGTGAGTGGGTCGGAATACTAACCGGGAATTTAGCGGGGTAGTGACAAGGGATTCTTGCTAAAATAGTCCCCGGATATCGTGATTTGAGACTATTCAGCGATAGCAATGAATCGATGAAATCTATATCAATAGGGTTTCTCTTCATTAGCATATTGAGAACGGTTCTCATACTCTTGAGTGAGAAGGTCCAATCTACAAATTCTTAACTTTTTGAATTGCCGTTAGGTGATAACGTGAGTGTATGCCAAACTCCTTGGCGGTTTTACCACAAAGAATTGCTCGTAACTCTTTTGCGAGAAGCTTTGTAGATGGTCATCCTTCGCTTCTTCATTCTTGCGAGTTATTCTTCTTGATGTCCTGAGAATTTCATATGCGTTTCTTTCATTAACACATTGCTTCTTTGTCTACAAACTTCCAAGTAGGAAATCACCGTTTGGATGACTTGCTATAATTCATATCTTTGACTTTACATAAGACTCAAAGCGGATTTCCAAAATCAAAAACTCATAAGGTTCTAGCAAAGGAATTCTTTGCATAGAACACTCCCCTCAAATAGTTCACTTGAGCCATGATCCTTACTCAACTGATCAAAATCCGACGTTAGGATTGAAATTTTTGAAAAAGAAGCTTTCAACTTAAAACGACTTCTCGGGAAGGTTTTAAGGTTTAAAAACTTGAGTAACCCACTCTGATACCAATTGTATAACCGTAGAGGGGGGTGAATACAGTTTTCTTAACTTCTTTGAAGTTTATAAAACTTTAAGTCTCGAAAGAGCCGAGTGGTGTATTAATCTACTTTGCAAAGTGAACATTAAGTAGATAGAGATAAGAAGAGAGAAGAAAAGACACCAGTTACTACCTATGGTATTCTGCCCTCAGAATCTACCCCTAAGGACCCGTGATTCGACTTAACCTTTTATATCTAAAGACTTCCCCTTATAAGCTTACCAAACCCCAACTAGATCCCCAATGATCTAGGCTTGATTTCTCGGATACAAGACTTCCTTTACAACTCGATTGGATAAATGAAAGATAGTTAAACTAAGTCCTAACCAAACCTAGAGATTCGATTCTAATAAAAAAAGGTATGAGAAAGAAGACCCTCGACAAAACACACAATTATGGATTAGGTACTTGTGTGGCTCTCTAGCGGAGATGTGTCCACTTCAATAGAATGATAAGATGAGAAGATTAGAACACATTGATGTTTAGACTTAGAGGATTAGAGAGGGAAATGAGAGGAAAGAATGTTTGTAAGAGGTGAGAAATACAAAGGCCAAGTAGGGTATTTATAGGCCAACGAGCACAAATTGTGTAAAAACAATTCATGTCTGGCACGCTACCCACGAGCTAGTGCATGGCCAGCGCGCCCCGAAGTTAAATTCTTCGAGACTTGGCATTTTAACTACCCGCACTTGTTAAACCCCCAATTATACTTTACGCTATGACCTTTCAATCATTCTTATGCTTAAGGTCAACCAACTCAAATAGCCATTTGATAAAACCGTTTGTGATGTATTAAAAGTGTTTTTGCTTATCCGATATTGTAAAGACAGAAAGAATTATCAAAAAGGGTATTTTAGGTATTCCTTAAACTGATAACTAGCCTAGTTGGAATCCAACTAAAGATAGAAAGGGCTAGTTAGGAACCAAGGGAATATTCTTGGAATATTCTTTACTTGGTGAGAAAGGAGGAAGGATTTGAAATATGAATTTCAAATTTAGTAACACACATGTTAGATAAGAGAGGATGAGTTGTGTGTAAGTTGTGATGATGTGACATGATGTGACAGAAAAGAGCCTCTCAAGCTCATTCAAAATGAATGGTGAGGATGTGAAAAAGAGAGGTGTGTAGGATAGGTGATATGCCAAGAACAAGGTTGATAAAGAGTTTGTGTTTGTTGTGTGAGTGAGAATAGAATGTTTATGAGAAGAGTTGTGTTTGTTTGAGATGAAACATCAATCCAATGGTTGAGAATAGAATGAGGGAGTTTGGATTGATGAGGTAGCTTAATTAAGGGTAGAGAAGAGAGTGTGTTTGTTGTATTTGTTTGGGAGGCAATCCAAAGGTTGAGAAAGAAAGAATATGTGTACTTGGATTGGTGACATGGCTTAATCAAGAGTTGAGATAAAGAAGTATGTGTATGTGTAATTTGAATTGTATGAAACAGAAGATGAATAGTGGATATGTGGTGGAGAATGTTTTGAAAAGATATAGAAGATATTGGTTAGGAATGTAGGAGACATAAAGGTACAACAACTACAAGAGAAGTAAATTATGTAAGGGAATATGAGTTGGAATTGTTGAGGTTTATTTAGAGAAGGTTTATGTGAAGGAGGGTGTTTATGTTTGAAGAGTGTTTAGGAAGATTGAGTAAAAGGTTGATGGTGTTAGAAGAAATTAAAGGATTAATTTAGGTTAGTAATCACATTGCCAATAAGAGAGAAAATAGTGGGCATATGTGATTATGGGATGGTTTAAGGAAGAAGATTATTATAGTGTGTGTAGAGGAGATAAAATCACTTGTTGGGTAAGAAGGGTAAACAAGTGATTAGATAGAATGGGTAGAAGTATTGTGTAGAAGAAGTGAGGACTTGTACATGTGAGGAATACATGTGAGTTTCTAAAATATTTGTATAGGTAAGGAAGTGAGAAAAGTGAAAGTATAATTAACTTCCAAACACCACAAACTCAATTAGTCATTTAGACTTTAATCCATGATAATCAACAATGGATTTGATCACTAATCATCTTGATGCAAACAAGCTAAGTGCTTTGCATCGTAAGTAAAGCATATCCCATAACGGGAAAGGATGCGTTTACGCAAAGTGACCTTTGACTTAGTTTGACCAATAAGGGAGTCAAACCCGTAATATGATTAAGATCACCGTAAATCCGGATTAAGGTCAAATGATTACTTTTTCTTGTTGGTATGTTGAACGTATGATCATACTAGGTTTAGAAAGAAGTTTCGGCCTTGGCTAGAGGCGTTTGATAAAAGATTTGAGTTGGCGTTTTATAAAAAAATAGGAGGATTAGTTTTTTCTCCTCTCTAAGTCTAAACCTCATTTGGAGTGTTCCCAAATGCTCAAATATCATGTACATACCTTTATTGAAGTTTCCACATGTGTCGCGTAAGAGGAAAGCCTACAAGTGATAAATCCGCAAAACAAATTTCGCGTGTGGCGCGCTGACGCGTACCCAGCGCGCAAGATGGTGAATTCCGGTTTTGCGAATTTAAGCTACCGTTTGTGATTTTACGTTTTGCGAATGTTTATTTGACATCATTAAAACATAAAGGAGATCCTAGTCAATGTTGCACCAACAATCTCCCCATTTTGATGATGACAAATAAAAATTCAAAAAGCAAATAAAATTACAAATGTAGTGAAGATAAGACCGCCTTTGATGAAGTTCGCATCTTGATCTTGGCCTTGTAATTTGGTGAAGCTTGAACATTGTCTTCCGACTTCATCAAACATAAGTGAGTGACTCACCTTCGGTGAATTACAAAAAGTGGGGCCCTATTTTTTTCCCTACCGTTACATTATATAAAAAAACTTTTTTTTTCAAAACTTTTTTTTTTACCTATAAATACCCACTACTTCACTCATTTTTATACACAACTCTCTCATTTTATACACACTTCTCACATTCCTCATTTAGCCAAAATGAATTCGTATACGTTTATGGGCCTAGATGTAGAAGAAGGAGAAGTTAATATCCGTAGGGTGACTTTTATTAAACAAGCGATTGCATTTATTAAAAGTAGACGACAAGCGAATCGACTAACGAGAAACAGCATAACTCGAGATCGTTCTGGTGCTCATGAGTGTTTAGTTGCCACCTTTTTAGCGAGGACCCGATGTACGATGCAACTAAATTCCGGAAGTAATCCGAATGGCTCGTTCACTTTTCAACCGGATAGTTAACGAGGCAACTAATCACGATGCTTACCAATAGTGTAAGTGGTGTTTGAGAGTTTGTTGTATGCAAGTTGAAAAACATGAAACTTATTGTAGGGCAATAATACGACGGCTAACGTTGGAGTAATAATTTTATTTCTTTCTTCCGTTATTTAAAAATCAGGGTGTCCCTTCAAATAACCCGCTAAACAATCCATAGCCATCCATCTTCTTAAAAAAACAAAAAACATGTCTTCATATGAAACATGTCCCCGTTTCAATCATTAATGTCTTTCCACTCCCACTTCCATCATCAACCCTAAAAAAAACATTAATGGCGGCTTGTTTGGGTCCTCTGTCAGAAACGCATACAATCCGTACGGTTCTTGAGAAATACGTTGATGATGGTCAAGAAAACCCGATAACCCGACCCGAATTAAATGGTTCTAACCCGAACTCACCTTCAACATCTTCAATATCTGTTATGGTGATGAGAAAAAAAGTTGAGAGGATATTTCCTGTTTATGCAAGAGGCGGGTTGTCTCCAAGATCCGACCCGGTTGTTTATTCGGGTTTGAGTTTGGGTGATAAGATTTGGGACTCTGTTAGATTAGAGGCCAAGTGTGAGGTACCTTTCAAAATTGGTGTTTTTATTATGGTGTGTGTTTGTTTAGCTTATTTTCAGGGCTAATGAGCTAACTATGAGCATGTTTGGCACACCAGCTTTTGAGAAGATTATGATTAGTTTTTGGAAAATTAAGCCACTTAAAGCTTCGTTTGACAAACAGAACTTATTCGAGATTTTAGAAAAAATAATCTTTTATAATCTCTTAAAATCAGATGCTGCTTTCTGTAAAAAATTTTAGCTCCCGCTCCATCTTCATCTATAACTACGGGTATGTTTGGCAAAAGTAACTGTAGATGGAGATGGAGATAGAGATTATGAAAAGAGATTATTATTATAAGTTACTCCATGAAGTAGCATTTTATGTTAAGAGATTACGGAAGATTTATTATTATAAAGTTATATTTTAAGTAGCTTATGTTTTCAAAAAAATAATCACAATCTCCTCATAATCTTTGGTGCCACACATACCCTACATCTTGTGTTCCAGCTACTTGCGCCAAACGTACCCTATGTTCCACTTATTTTTCATTAGCTCCTTATTTTTCCGACTTGTGAATATATTGTGACATAAATGTTAAAACTGAAAAGTATACTCATAGGTTGGGCAATTAGCCAGCTTATGGAAAATAAGTCTAACAAGTTAAGCCTAAAAGCTCGAAATCAAGCTAAAGCAAACTTATTCTAAGTATGATTTCTAGCAAGTTTGATACTGGAATGGTGTTACGGTGGTATAGTGTGTAAAAAATGG
>BQNB010028928.1:0-56201 GCA_026074375.1 Tanacetum coccineum
TATATAACACAATCAAAATAATTTAAGGTCAAAGTTGAAGATGAATGACTTTAAAAGTCAACAGTGGACACTTATTTAGGGACGGAGGGAGTAATAGATTGCAATGGGTCATAGCAGGCGTACGTTAATATATGTATATATCTTATTTTCATAAAAAGTTATAATAGGTGTATGTATATATGTATGTCAATGATTCACTTATAAAAACTTAGTTGCGTTAGACACCTACTGTATAATAGTGTTATCAGCGTCGATACAAACTAACAACATCAAACACCTAAAAGTCAGTCAGACGTTTTTAAATGAAAAACAAACTGTCTAATTGTATTTAGATTCAGACATTTACGCCTCAGATTCAGATTCAGATGTGCGAATCAGATTCAGATTCAGAGCCTCTTAATAAATAAACAGCACCTTAAGGTAACAACACACTACTTAGATTGATGTCCAATTATTCCTCGTTTCAATCAATTGGGTATAATTTAAACTAGGGGAGTCAATCAATCGAATGGATTTGTAATTGATTAAATGAAATTGCGAGAGTGGGATGAATAATTTACTTACCGATTGAGGATGAATGATCGTAGAATGGCAAAAATCGAATTGGGGTTTGATGGAGGTGGTTGGTGGTTGCTTTGTGAGTGTGAATGGGAAGGTGAAATTACGATGGGTTTTATAACTTTTAGACCCGGGTCGTCGTGACGGCGTCATGTATTAATCGTGACGGCGTCACGGGTAATTTTCTTAGTTTGGGCCCTTGCTATTCTAGGGATTTCGAAAATGTTGCCCATGACTTCCTTTCAAGGAAAGATCGTGTGTCTTTCCTCCCTGATCAAACACACGGTTGCTCTCTATGAGCATAAACGAGTAGTGGGAAGAGGGATCACGTTCAATGGGGTCGTTATCCATGAAGGAGGGGTTGCTTTGAGTAGGTGGTTGAATGGTTAGTGAATTGCTCGGGTTGTAATGGGACTAATCTTACACATAGAAGACTTGCAGAAGTAGGAAAAGTTTTCTTCTCGACGTTTTCAAAGAAGTTATGCTTAGCACTGTTCTCCAGGGCCTTGGTGTCCGGATACTTTGTGATATTCTCGATCTTTCGAGGTTTACTTTCGTTTTCCTTTATCCTTTTCTTTAGTCTTAGTGCGACTTCCAAAGAAAATTCCATGAATTCATCTGTAATGTCTTGCATGTAATTTTCGAGTTGTCTGATCCTATCTTCTTGATCGTAGATGAAGTTCATCACAATGTGCTCAAATTCTTCTTGTCGCAAAGGCTCAGTGGGTGGTCGACACATTTCGTTGGTTTTTGACCAGAATACGCTTTCGCTTTTTCCCATTAACGAAATTGCATCCTTCATAAGTGTATCGACTTTACACTTCATGATTCCAAGTAATTGCTCGACGTCGGGGTTTTCATAATTAAAACTCACTTCTTCTGAGGTGAAGGCATCATTCCATCCTTCATCCTCATATTGAGCTACCCTTTCGATAGTAGCCCAAGCTTCGTCTGGGCTTAGCTTTCTAAGTCTCCCGCCTGCTGCGTAGTCAATGCCCTTCTGAGTGGTGTCGTCGACATGATCGTAGAAAATTTGAAATTAAAGCCAATGATCGATGCCATGATGAGGGACTTTTTGTAGTAAGTCCTTGAAACGAGTCCATGCTTCAGATAATGATTCTCCATGATGTTGTTGGAATGTCAGGATATCATTGCGGAGTTTTGCGGTCCTTCCCGGTGGATAGAATTGAGCAAGGAATCGGGTAGTAAGATCCTCCCATGTGGTGATGGATCCTGCAGGAAGGCGTTCAAGCCAATTGCTAGCTTGATCGCGAAGGGAAAATTAAAATAAACGCAGGCGCGTTCTTTCCTTATTGTCACCGTCAAGGTCAAGTGAGTCCACAAGTTTAAGGAAATCCTTGAGGTGTTGATTTGGATCCTCGGACCGAAGTCCGTGGAATGAGCATCCGTTTTGCACCAACCGGATGGTGTCGGATTGAAGAGGTACTACGTTGTTTCCTACGGGGAGCTCAATGGTATTCCTGTAGCCCTCGTGGCTTGGTTTGGAGTAGTCTTCTAGAGTACGGATAGGATTCTCGTCTCCCATAGTGGTTAACGGGAATGGATTACGAAACAGATAACACGAAGAAAAGATAGACTACAAGAAAGCTAATGTGCGAAAATTAAATTCTCACTTGAAAGGATTCAAGTAAGTAGAACTAAGCAAAACTATGATCGAAACCTAACTATTCCCCAGGCGGCGGCGCCAAAAACATGATACAGTCGTCGTAGGACTTCTACACGAAGTTTTACAACTCCCTAGGCAGAGCACCTAATCGTTGTAGTCGTAGTATAGGCAAGACTCGGGGGGTTGTTATCGTTCACTCGGGGAATAGGTTGGGAAGGCTTGATCACGGTCTAACAGAATTCGAAGGGTTGAGAGAAGATTATTTTTGTATTTTTGTGTTTATAGGAAAGCAGATAAATCATATATTTGAGAGATTGGTTTGGTTTTAGCTATTAAACTAAATATTAACTACGCTACTGGTGATAACAATATAATAAAAGATTGTGTTTATTTAATCATGTATTACTCCCTAGATTGCTTCTCCTAGTGTTTTTGCTTTGTCACACTTGTGATGATCTATGTAATTATTTCCTAAGTCATGAACGAATTACACGAACACGCTGTCTATTTAATATTCAGTTAAGGCAACGCACAAGTAAGGTAGTATGAAGACTATACAAGGCCCCTAAGAGTATATTAAATGCATGTGAAATATATTAAGAGTGGATCAACCATATAAGGGGCAAGGTAGTATGAAGACTGTTACGCGATGGTATCCTCTCTGCACAATCATGTTTTCCTAGACATATCAACAGCGATACAGACAAAAGATGGTTTTCTAAGACCTAACATGAATATCCATCACAAGAAGCAACACCACTAAGATCTACGTTCTAGGTTTTATACAATCATAAATAAACACAATAGGAGGTTTAGCCAAGCATGTTATAGATAAAGCAAGAACATAAATGAATCAAACAACACATAGACATATTGAATGATTAATTAAACCTTACTTGATTAAAACATGAGTTGGAGGAAGTACAATAGCGTTTTAGGCCCTAAAATCGTCCCTAACAGCTATAAACGAACTAGGGTTCGTACCCTCTTTTTATTCTAAAGTTACACACTCAAAACCCTAAATTTGGGTTTGTATATATAGGAAAATCACTGTGACGGCGTCGCGTTTTAGTCATGACGCCGTCATGAAAGAGAATATTCTAGATAATGGGTTGGGTCGTGTGCTCTGACGCCGTCGTGAGATCTTGTGACGCCGTCTTGGTCTTCGTTGTGACGGCGTCACGTTGAATCTGTGACGCCGTCTCCAGCTGCTGAGAACATTATCTTGAGAGATGTTGGTGTAGGTCCGTAGTCTTGTCCGTTTCTTCTCCAAATGAGTCCAAGTCACGTGTATTTCTTCCAAATGCATTCCAAATGTGAAATCCCTGAAAAGGAACAATTAAGTACCTATTTTGGGCATAAATGCATGATTTAGGGGGCTAAACGACCCCGAAAAAGTGTATAAAATAACACCTCATCAGACATTGTGTCAGCAAATCAAAATGACAGTTCTAAGTTAACAGCATGACCAACCTGTGATTCAAAAATTTCGTATAATGTGAATCTAAATATGTTTTTGGATGCAATGATTATCACCCTTTTGGTCCAGTTCCACCCCATAACATGCCTAAATAATACATTGAGCCAATGATTTATTTAAGTACAGTTGACTTAACAACAAAAGGGGATGGTAAACAAACAATTGGCAGAAATAGACAGATGGTAACAGGTAAATTATAGTATAGGTCAAATTGAAGGGTTGGTTACGTTGTACATACCTGCAAACACTTTTCTTAAAAGAATGGCATACATTAAAAACCTTAAAATTATTAGAAAAGTATATTGTTATAGAAATTATCCAAATTTGTTTAAATATGACAATACATGTCCTACTAAGGTTGTCCTACTAAGGTTATCCTACTAAGGTTGTATGCACTGAAATATGCTTTAGGTGACTTTCCACCTGTTTAAATAGATCGTCTCATATGACCCGATCCCTTAAAAGCTAATACTGTTACTTGACTTGTTTTGACCCAAATCAACCTCTGGGCTTAAGGCAAAGTTGGCAAAAACACATAATGATCAGGATAATACATACCGTTATATCCTTCATTTTATTTCCCATTAAATGTAGCTCTTCAATGGCACAGAGTGAATCTTTAAGCACTTCAATATGCATAATATATACTCTGTATTTCATTAAAATGACAGCACAAACATGCCCATAGCCTAGCTAGATAAAATTAAGGAAAACATTACTCACCTGAGACCATTTTATAGCAACATTATTTATGACTAAAAGACGAAGATTTTTTAGGTGGGATATTGCCACTACATCATTTGACGTTAGATTGTTTGTCAAATTAAGTGTTGTTAGAGCTGGTAACCCACTGCAAATGGCATCAACATCCTGCAGCACAACCTAGAAGCAAAAATATGACATAAATCAGAACATCAGTATTAATCCTAGCCTTACTTTAATTTAAACTCGAGTGAGATATTCTAGAATTACCAATAAATATTAAAAACTTTAATGTACCTCTAGCATAACTATAACCTATATTAATACCACAATACAACTATGGAATTGTATGTAATATATGTGTGATCAAAAGAAACATACCTGCACTCGGAAAGTAGATTTCCAGTTAAATCGAGCTCCTTTAAATCTGCAAAAACAGACATAGTTTAACTAAGTAACTGAAACACCTCAATAGTATACGCTTAATGTGTAACTGAATAGTTTTTTACTGCTTAATATTGTGGTGCCTTAATTTGTGCCTATATGAGTTCCTTCATCTCCTAAATAGCGCTTAGCACACGCTCCATATCCATTTTTTATATACTAATAATTATTAAGACCCCGCACTAAGCACATTTACACACGCTGTACCAAAACATAGTAAAATTATGCATAATATGCCACGCATACGAATTCAGTCAATCGTTTTAAAAAAAGTACTTTGAAGGAACTCTGATTTGACGAAAGGGAGTACTTACTCGAAATTGATATTTGGATAGTAAATTTTCATATCGAAGCAAATGGATGTAGAAGAGAGGCGGAAATCATCTAGAAGCTCAACCCTTACGATCCACACAACGTTTGCGTACCTGTGTGGCCAAACCGTTCAAAGGGTAAAATTCGCGTAAATTATATTCTTATCAATTTATACAAAAGATAGAACAAAAGTTACTTTTTAATTTCGCTCACCTATAACAGGATACTTTCATAGCTCCTGGAAACCTGAACGTATATGTTCTCCGCTTCATGGTAGTGAGCTTCTTTTATGCGTTGTTATATTTGTTTAGCGGAGCCGTTCACAGCTTCCTATATCAGGTAGTCTTATAGCCACGCGTGAAGGAATTTTGTTGCCCTAATTGCTACTAGCCTAAGTGCACAAATTTCCCATCTTTTTGGGCTTACACTGTTCTATAATAATGGCGATAGTACTATGCATTCCAAGAGCCGCAATTGCAAGACCGTACATAGCAGCAAAGGCAAAGTCACGAAGACGCTGATCGCTTTTGTAAAAACAGGAGTAATACTACACAAGTTTATCTTTTGATATAGTGTGAAACCTTTGGCTCAGATGTGCGAGTGTGGAACCGGATAAAAGGGTGTCCGAACCGCCATGGCTGCAAACACGACATCGTGCTATCTCGCCAAGATACGGGCCGCCTCGCCAAGATACGGGCCGATTTCACCCATCACGATTCAACAACTTATTTGTAGTTGCAAAATAATAAACGCACAAAATCAATAGTATCTTCATCGCCTACACTAAACTTAAAATAACTTCATAAGCCAGAAAATAAATTGATACTTCGTAACAATGTGAAAACGTTTGGCTCAGATTGGCAAGTGTGTAACCGGATAAAAGGGTATGCGAACCCGCCATAGCTGTAAACACGAATCTGGTCGTGATGCCTCACCAAGATACAGGCCGCTTTCAACCCTCATGTTCCAGCAACACAAAAGCATTACAATCCTCGGCGCCTACAAAAAAATATATGACACTCAATACCATGGCTGCCAACTTAGCAAAACAACTACCACAATTTGAAATTTTAGTCTGTTTTGAGGATATGTCCGTCATGGCTGCCAACTTAGCAAGCCTGCCCCGCCAAGACGGCACCCGAACACCATTATGCACAACGAAAATAAATATTGTAGCCACATAAACAATCAAATAAACCCGTCAAGGCTCATCACAGCCACCTATTACAATAAAACCAAACATCATTTAGTTCCTTACAATAAAACAAAGCACCGCTATCATATAACAAAGGAATTAAACTTATAACAAAACTTTAATTTGCGTAGGTGGATTTTGTCAATGTCATGAACAACAAATGAATTTTCAAATGGCATTAACAACCCTAATTCTCTCCACCGATCACGAAAAATAGTTAAATGCAATGCACAAACCCATAAAGTCAAAACCCTTAATTTTTTTCTATAGATTTGAAGTATCGATTCATGCAACAATCTAAAAACCAAAACCAATCCATATCATAAGTACACAAAAAATTAGATAAAAATAACTAACCTGGTGATTTTTCAATTAACGTTGTGGTCTTGGTGCTCCTTTACCTTTACCGCCTCTTCTAGCACATCTGGTGTGGAGATTTAGGTTTGGTGGGGAAGAGGTGGAGAAAAGTTGTGTGAGAAAAATAGAGGTGGGGGGGTGATGTGTGTGTGTGTGTTTTGTATGGGGAGAGACACGTGTTTAGATGAAGATGTGTGTCAGCACTTAATTAAAACATCGGGTCGGGCAAAAACAAAAAAAAAGGTTCTGGTGGGTTAAGACCCGAAGTAGCCGGGTAACACTAATCGGAAAGTGACATGGGGGAGGAGCATTTAATGTGCGATATTAATGCCAACAAGCTGGCTTTTAATAAAGTTATAAATATAAATTGACTTTTAATAGAAGATTAATATACTAGAAGACGGGGCATTCAGGCCCGTGCGTTGCACACGGGTTGTGTGTAGTAGTTGTGTGCGTAATGTGTTGACGTCTAAGGTTGTTTGAAAATTAGTTTTAGTATAGAACCTATAACTATTTACATCTCATATGGGTCACTTAAAAATAAGAGCCTCTTTAGAAGTTTATACTAAATCTACTTTTAGTATGGGTCAATTTTGTAATTGCACACAATTTATACTAAAGTGACACGTGTAATTTGTAGTACGGGTCAAATTTGTAGTACGGGTCAATTTATGAAATTATAGCTTGTAAATGCACATAATTTATTATCTTATTGACAGTTTGGGAGGCCCAAGGGGTATTCCTGAACTGTATGAAGCTTTATGGCTCTCTTTTGCAGACATCTGGCCACTCCTTTCCGTGCTTGAGACTACACATTATAAGAATAGAAAAGCAAAGGAGTCTTGGGCGTAACTGGTGCTCCTGATTCACACATCAGGGATCACTAACACAAACCAAGACCATACAGTTGAAAGCTTTCCATGTCTTAAAGGTATTGTTTATGTCATTTTCTTTTTTCTTAATCAGTTTTTATTGTCTAATCGGCTTTCCACTAATTCTTTTAAACAGCTTTTCGCTGCAAATGAAAACAAAACACAGGATATTCTGAATGTGTTAGTTGCAAACAAAAGCAAACTCCTTCGGTTCTTAAGTGAACTCACTTTTGAAAATGGTAAGAATTTGCATATGATTTTTTTTCTCTTCTTTTACTTTAAGGGGGCATTTGGAATTACTTTTAAGTTTGATGCTTTATGAAAAGGATTATTCAAAACGCATCATTTTGACTGAGATAATCAGCAAGCAGAATATGTCTTATCTAAACACCCTATAATAGCCTTGTGCAGCGGATGATTAATTTTGGAAGTAGATGAATACATGTTCTCAAAGCTACTTAATTAGTTAGAAGATTAAATTCAATTGGACGAAAAAAGAGAAATAGTAAATGACAATCTACATTGTCCAAAAAAATACAATATACAAATGTAGCATGTCAAAAGAAGAAAGCAAGTGAACTAACTCATTTGGATAAAGTGCTTGCACATCTAACAGGTAGAAGTACTCTTCAGTCTTCACTTGCTAGGATCAATATAAACTGCTATTAAATGGCGTGCCCCATCATCAGTAGTTTTTCTTGCTGGATATGGGGAAAAGTGGCAAGCACGACCCCACATGTCAAACGAGCCAAATACATTCAGAATTCCAAGCTAAGAACTTGATCGTTGCACCATCCTGGGTCAATATGAGAAATATGTAACTTCCTTGCTTTGGAAATCTTGTCAAATGTGATGGGGGTATATATAGCATTGCAGGCATGCAAAATATTCAATAAAACAATTAGACTTTCTTAATGAAAAAGCCTTCGAAATAATGAACCCAATTATAACATAAGCAACCACGACTGTTAATTCAGCGTTACTCTAGTTATGCTGAATAATAGCACCTATAGCTATTAGCCACAACATTATTATTCTCGATATCTCAATTTGTTATCTTCTTATCAGTTATTTATTCGTCAATCCCTACCACAACACTAAGGAGTACAGTAGCAAAATAAAAGTAATCTCAAACACCTATTTATTGGTTATAGGCTCATGCACATATTCTTATAGGCTCATGTGCAGGTAAGATGAAAGAGTAAGTAATCCAAAGCACCCCAATTTTACTTATAGGTTGAGGTGCTCATTATTTCTATCCGATTTGTGCATTCTTATAGGCTGATGTGTAGCAGATTAGACAAAATGGACACAATAAGTAATCCCAAACACCCCCTTTTATGTGTAAGCTGATTTTTTCTTCGTAACTCGTTAGCTCAACCTTTTTAACACAAAAAGTACCATCCAAAATCTGAGACTTTGTATGCATAAAGTAAGTTTTTTATAGTAAATATTGCATTTTTATAACAAAATGTGCATTTTATAAACCGACCTAAATGGACACATGGCTATTTTACCGGCTCAGATGTACAAACAAAAAATAAGTTGCTGCTATCTTATGCATCAGATTTGGAAATACCAAGAGACAGAGACATAGATGATTGCTAATGCTGCATTGGAACATGTATGGCTTGACATCCAGACTCCAAATGATCTTCCAAAAATAGAAATATTAGTCACTAATCTACTGAATCTTTTTGGGTTGCAAACAACTCCTACCTCTTCAAGCTTTTCATCATACACCTCTTTTTCGTCACCTTGAAATACATGTTACACAAACTATGAAAGTTGGTGACTTTTTCTTCTCAGGTATTTCATAGTTTTCGTTAATGTAGTGAAGATAACAACCACATTCAATTATCAAAGGAATAAGCAAATTTATTCTGTTGACAGATTCTAAGCTAATTTCATAGGTTTCGTTAGGCACTTCAGAGGAAGTAAAAGACTTCTCCCTAACACTACTCGAAGTAGTGCTTATTAACCTAACGTATAACAAAATTGATGTCAACAATAATCATCTAATTTTAAAATAACACACATGGTTCATACACACAGTTCAAGCTATGCCGTCTTATTTGTGAACCCATATGCTACGAATACGCCTTTATGCATCTGAAGAGAAATAACACACACATCAGTTATAAAAACTAATCAAACCCGAAACCAAACTTAGACCCAAACCCGTTGGGCCTGAAGCAAAATAGTGAACTAAGCACAAACTCATAATTTCTAAATTTAAAGAACTAATATAAAAATTATAAATAGTTAAACACAAAGTCGTTTCAAACCTAAAGTGTACAAAGTTGTTTTAAACCTAAAGTGTACAGATTTGTTTCAAATCATGAAATTATCACTTTGCTATATGTTTAGTAAAATAGAAGATTATGTATGCGACCAACGGATGAAGTATATATGTTATTTTATATGATTAGTCTAAGGATCAGGTATGTCAATGAATGAGAGTCGTAAATATTTGAAATATCGTACTTACCACTGGAAACGCAGGAAAGAGTTTGAGAGTTTCTATCAAAGCTGCATGAAGATATTGCATTTTTCGTAGGAAAGAGTTTGAGAGTTTCTGTCAAAGATGCATGAAGATATTGCATTTTTCCAAGGCTTCTTCACTCCCACTGTTTGCAAAATCTGCAGAATTTGACGTTTATCAGGGTTGTTGCTTCTTTGATATGTTTGCAAATCATATAAATGAACCAAGCCATAGCAGTAGACGTAGTGTCTTTTCCAGCCATTATGAAGCTTAGTATTCTATCTCGTATGTACTTTGGATCGTTGTCCTTGATTTAAAGAAACCTTGATAGAATGTCTTCTTTTTTTCAACTGCATTTTTTATAATTTAAGGATCAAACATTATGCTTTGACAATTTTTGTCAAACCCATTGCTTTCCAAGTTCAGATTAAATAACAATGTGCTAAATTAACACTAACATTTTCTATAAATGTTGATACAAAGAAGAAGCATCACTTACATGTTAAGCATGCCTTTTTTCTTATAAGCATCTCATCAAACAGGTTGTGTGCATCCAATAGTTCTTCAAAATCAAATGGTCAAATCTAAAGCCAACTCAACAAAAGAAAATACAAAATCAAACAACTAAACCCATATATATAAGTAAATAAGCAATATAATAATGAACTTCAAAATACTAAATTTACCTGAGGCATTTGTCATGGATCAACTAACCGAAAAAACGTACAGTTCCCGAATGTTGTGGGATGGCTGGTGGCGAAGAGTGTGCACCTTCCGCGCTTTGAACATCATCTTTAACACTCCTCTTATCTCTATAGCTAAAGCGTCTTTTGGTTTTCTTAACTGACAGAGGATTAGAGTTTTGGCCGAGTTATGGAATGCTTGTTCGAATGCAGAGGTTAAACATCTTATGGCTGAGTTATGGATTTACATTTATGGTTGTTTGAATGCAGAGGCTAAACATCTACACACTCATAATGAGCACTTTCACACTAATTATGGGCACTTCCACATTAATTTTAAGGACGAAGTCTTTAGGTGTAATAGATGCTCGTCATTTCTCTTCCATATAATTGAAGAGGTGTTTCACAATTTATATTTTGACAGCTTTAGTTTTTGTATATTGTTCTTCCGGCAACAGCCGTTATGCATATGCTTGCTTGTAACTTTGATATGGAATTTACCCATATGTGAATTTGGGAGTGTTATTGGTAGCAACAAATTTGATTTATTAGGTTCATTTTATTTTCCAAAAGGTAATCAATCGTCTAATTTACAAAATATGGTCCTAAAGCTAAACGGGGAAGAACGCTATGAAATTGAAAAAGAAGAGAGTAAAATAGTATTCAAAATTTGCTTTGATATATATGAAACTCACCCTTTAATCTGTGAAATTTTGATACAGTATTAAACTAAGATATTTCTAGTTTGACCTTAGTTTTTTTCAGTAAACGAAACTTTGATAACTTCAAAACTAGAAACCCGACTCTTACAACATGCACTATGTGCGTTTGGTTCGTAAGCGGGTTTAGATTAGGATTTGAATTTGGTTTAGGATTAGGATTTTGTTTTGGGTTGAAAGAAAAAGTAAGAGAGAGAAAATATATAATAATGTAATTTTTTATTTAATTTATTTGATTTAAAATTAATATTTTTATCTTAAAAAATAAGAAAAGAAAGAAAGTAAACTAAGATGTGGCTAGGAAATTAGTTGGGCCCACAAAAGTAAGAATCTCACCCTTTAATCTGTGAAATTTTGATACAGTATTAAACTAAGATATTTCTAGTTTGACCTTAGTTTTTTTCAGTAAACGAAACTTTGATAACTTCAAAACTAGAAACCCGACTCTTACAACATGCAATATTAAAATCCATGAAATTCACAATATAGATCAAACGTAATTATGGTGTCATTCAGTTACACATTGCACGATAGACAAATATTCTTTAATAATTACAACTTGACTACTATTTTTGAACATATGGACTAAAAATTTCGACAACGTACATCAACAAAATTACTTTTTCGTTAATATATTAATCAAAAGTGCTGGAATATAATAAAAGATTATTGAAAAGTCACTTTTGAGATGAATTGATTAGTCATGGAAGTAATATGGTCTAGAGAACGTTACTACGTAGTATGACTTTCATAGTTTATCACATGTCACGTGATACATGCTCAGGCTCTTCCCAAGACACTGTATAAAATCATGTTTTCACATTCTTACTATTTTCTAATTCAACTTGATTAGCTTATTATCTTATATAATAATGCAGACTTTATAAAATAGAAAAATAAAAAATAACTATAACTATAAATAATCGATGATGATTGGCCTCATATTTCGGCTAAGTAACGGATATGTTATATAATGCAGACTTAGTAATGGATAGGTTATTTTTTCAAAACATTAATAACCGACGATGATTGGCCTCATATTTCGGCTTTAGAAGTAAGGTTGAGCATAATAGATTACGGATCGGATCAGACCGAGAAATTGGACCGAATCGAACCGAACATATTTCGGTCCGATCCTCGGTTTATCTTTTTCCTCATATTCGGTCTTCGGTTCAGTCTGATTTGGTTTGGTCTTACATAAAACCGACAATTATGTTTTGTTGGATCAGACCGGACCGAAACCGAACCGGACCGGACATAGACCGACCATTTCGGTCAGGTGTTTTTGGACAAAATCGGTTTTTGATTCGGTCCGTTTTTCGGTGCGTGCAAATATATATAAAAAGTTTGTTGAAATGATTCACGGAGTATGATTTATAGAAGGGTCCTACTAAATAGACACAAAATACACTAGAGAAACACTAATCAAACTTTTATTTTACTTTAGAAAATGTGCAGTCAAAATACACTAAACAAACATTAATAACTAAATGTTTTTTTAAATTTTTTTTTCTCAAATACTAATACCGTGGGGCACTAGAGACACTAGAGACACTTGTCAAAATTTAGTGAAAGTCGCCCCGATCGCCTCGGTAGCCTTGGGGCATATAAGGAAATAAGGTTGCCCTGAGCCATTTAGTGCAAGCACATTTTTCTATGGGGCAAAAATAGAATATCCCCTTATTATTCACTGCTATGTAAAAGACTAAGTTATTATGTGAATATCAGAACCGCACATATTTCAATGTTGAAGAAAAACCCCCATGATAAAAACGTTTTCAAGGTCACACTTAATGGTCAACTGAGCTAGCCTAGCCCAATTGAGTATCAAGATGCCTCTATTAATTAACTTTGAAGCATCGCTATGTATTTATCAAATTGTTGATAAATAAAGTTTGTTATATAAAAAGTCGTAAATATTTAAAAATTGAAGGTTTGTTTTGTAAATTTCTTTTTTTAACAATTTTTTTTTCAACTGCTTATCTCGTTATTTTTTTGGGCTGCCCTATTTTAGGGCCACACTCTTTAGGCCACATAAGTGACATTATTGGGCCAAATGAACATCATTTAGTATTTTGTCGCCATGTGTAATGCAAATTAAGATATATACTAATTGAGCTCTCACTAGTTTTATCTATATAGATAAAATAAAATAAAATATACATTTGTTTATAACTTAAAAATACATTTGTTTATAAGTAATAAAAAAATTTAATTCCCGTATGGCCACGGAGGTTCACCTGTGCCGACTCCGAGCTATCCAAAATGATAGTTTCCCTAGGATTAGTCGGCTAGCAATGTTGAGTCTGAAACTCAAGTAAAAAAAATGCAAAACATTGTTAGACTACATAATTCCCCATAGGTATATTATTATTAATCAACCACTATTTATAATAGTGAAACCCTAACGGACTCAACCCACAAGTCGGGCTTGAGCCTAATCCATCTAATACTCCCTCGCAGTCCGAGCGGCGAAATCGCGAAAGCTCGGACTGGAGCAGAAAACAAAATAAAACATTAAAACAAATAAACAATAAAACAATACGAATACGATTGTGTGAATTTGTGACATTAGCACAAATCACCAACACAAATCACGGTTGTGTGGATTCGTGACCTTTGCACAAATCACCAACACAAATTGTGTGGATTTGTGACCTTAACACAAATCATCAACACAAATCACGCGCGGTTGTGTGGATTTATGACCTTAGCACAAATCAACAACAATTGACAAACCATAATTTTTTTTAACAAACCACTAAAATAAAGATAAAAAAACAAGCATGTAGATCTGCCTCCAATCTTTAAAGCATACTTGTTTCCACCGAATGAGTAATAACATAAAGGAATAAATCTCTTTATTCTTACGTTGGCTGCCAATTGATGTCATTTTTTAACGAGCTCCAACCTCCCTTTTTTCTTGTGTAGTTCGGCTGCTACAATTGATCTCCTCTTTTTTTTTTGTCGGCTACTTTTTTTTAAGGGATAATGATGGTGGCAGCGGTTAAAGGTTTGACGGGTGCCCTATGAGAGGCGGCTCAACATAGCCATCTCGGTCTGAGGATCAGACCTGCTCCGATACCATGTTAGACTACATAATTCCCCGTAGGTATATTATTATTAATCAACCACTATTTATAATTGTGAAACCCTAACAGACTCAACCCACAAGTCAGGCTTGAACATAATCCATCGAATAAACATAACTAACAATATAAAATTAAAATACCACTACTTATAAAAAGTAACCTAATATATTAAATATTCAAATAATTTCTTCACTTTCACTTATTCCACACTTATTATATACCTAAAAAAAATTAACTTATGCGCTAGATCAACTAGTTTAAGATAATGACTCATGCTAATACTTTCTAGTGCAATACTAAATACGTACATATATCAGTTGCATAGGCGAGTGTAAAGAGACGGAGATGATAATTACAGAAGCAAGTGGGTAGTTAATTCTAGATCAAGATCAAGTGCAATAATTAAAGTGAGAAAGAAAGAACATAGAGGGAGATAACACATACCACGTGAAAAGCAATTGTTATTAAACATTGTCATGAGATAACACATACCACGTGAAAAGCAATTGTTATTAAACATTGTCATACGTCTACATTTTCACACTAACTGTCAATAATTACGATACAAACTTTGTCAACAGTAACTAACTTTTAATCATTGTAACCTTTTTCCAAATGTGACGCATGATATATCATCTGTTATATAAAGAGAAAAAAAAATCGTGCCTTGAAGTAGGTCTAAAACTATGCATGTTTGTATATGAATTGCGCGAGTCATTTTGTAGAGACAACAAAATGTGTTATTTACACACACTTGTACAAAAAGATTAAAAGAAATTCAATTCTTTCGCACTTATAAATGTGTAAAATTTTGTAATATATATAAGCGTCAAAAAAATATAAAAAGTCATGCCAATTTTCTCACTTGTATATAACATGTTCACACTTGTTAAGGTGACACTTAACAAGTTCACACTTACTAATAGCATGTTTGGCGCGCGAATTTATCAGAGCTTATCATAGCATGAGCTTATTTTTTTTAAGAAAAATAAGCTATCATTAAAAATAAGTCTCGTTTGGCTGACACGGTTTGAATGAGCATGTAAAAAATAAGCTACTAAATAGAATGCTAGTTAAATTAACGTTTAGAAAAAAGCTCCAGCAACATGCTCTAGCAACCCGCTCCAGCGATCCGCTCCAGCTTCTACTAGTGCCAAACATACCCTAAGTATTGATAAACAGAAAATGTATGAAAAACACACAGTTGGAAGTGTGAATCATTCCATTAAAATGAAAGAAAGTGTTGTACACAGTATTTATACACTTGAGAAATGAGTAAAACTAGCCGACTTGTAATTAACTACTTCTAGAAGACTTTGTAAGTATAAATATCTAGTGACTACAACTTATTACATTTAGCTGGACATTGATTAAGTTAAGAGCTTCATCTTTGGAGGTGTAGCTAGTCTCTGCAGGCTCTGCACTTGGGCTGTAGGAGTGTTTGGGTCATCAACAGCTTATGTAGGATTGTTTGGACTAGTAGCTTGTATAGTAACATTATCCCCTCCGCAAGTTGGCAGTGTGTAAGGATCAAATATGCCCAAGTTGGATAAACAATTGTAATGAAGGAATCTGCTCAAACCTTTGGTGAGAATATCTGCTAGTTGGAACTTGGAAGGAACAAAGCAGGATGAGATTTGACCTTGTCTAATTTTGTCTCTTACAAAATGACAATCAATTTCAATATGTTTTATTCTGGCATGGTGTATGGGGTTGTTGGCAAGAGCTATTGTAGATACATTGTCACACATGACCAGAGATGGAGTGGAAACTGTGACTTGTAGATCCAAAAGTAAACTCTTAAGCCATGAGATCTCACAAGTACTGTCTGCTAAGGCCCTATATTCTGCTTCTGTAGAACTTTTAGAGACCACTGCTTGTTTCTTAGATTTCCAAGAGATGAGGCTGTGTCCTAAGAAAATTGCATATCCTGAAATAGACCTCATTGTTGTTGCACAGCTAGCCCAGTCACTGTCACAATAAGTGGTGATGTGGAGGTTGTTTTTAGACGAAAAGAATAGGCCTTGACCAGGACATAGCTTGATATATCTCAGAACCCTTAAGAGTGCATCAAGTGTGAAGATTTAGGACTGTGTGAGTATTGGCTTAAGGCTTGTGCAGCAAATGATAGGTCTGGTCTTGTGATAGTTAGGTAAAGTAGTTTACCAACTCGAGTCCTGTAGGTTGATGGATCAGGAAGCAAATAACCATCTGTGGAGTTAAGTTTGATGATTGGATCCATTGGTGTGGCTATGGGCTTGTTGTCTAAGACGTCTACACATTAAAGGAGTTACAGTGCATACTTTCTTTGTGTCATGTGAGACCAGAAGAGTTCCTCAGAAATTCAATGCCAAGATAGTAATGTATAGGTCCTAAGTCCTTGATACTGAATTGAGTATGTAGATGCTTCTTGATCGTAGATATGAAAGCTGAGTCTTTGCCAACAATTAGAATGTCATCTACATAGACCAATATAGATGTGAAGGATCCTTGATGAGTGATAGTGAAGAGAGAAGTATCCACATAACTTTGCTTGAAGCCAAGTTGTATTAGAAAGGATGTAAGCTTCTCAAACCATTGTCTGTTTGCCTGTTTTAGCCCATATAGAGATTTAGTAAGCTTGCAGACTGTGTTTGGTGGTAGCTTTTGGGTATAGCCCTATAGAACTGTCATGTAAACCTTTTTATGTAAGTCTTCATGTAGGAAAGCATTATTGATTTCAAGTTGCTCTATCTGATATCCCTTCTGAACAACTATAGCTAACAGAGTTCTTACAGTCACCGTTTTTGCTACAAGGGCAAAAGTCTCCTTGTAATCAATGCCTTCCTTTTGGTTGAACCCTTTTGCTACTAATCTTGCTTTATATCTCTCAACATTTCTATCAGCTTTGAGCTTGATCTTGAATACCCATTTGTTGCCAATGGGTGTCTTACCAGGAGGGAGGGTAGCAAAAGTCCATGTTTTGTTATGTTCAAGTGCCTCTATCTCTTTATGCATAGCTTCTACTCATTTTGGATCTTTTGATGCTTGAAAATAGGATTCGGGCTCATGAACATTGTTTACATTATTTATGAAATGAAAATGAGGTAATGATAGATTTTTGTAGTTAATGTAATGTGAGTGATAGTGGTTACTAATGACATTGTGCATAAAAGATTTGGGTAGTTGGTATTGAAAATATTTGAGGTTTGTGGGTATTGTTTTTTATCTATTAGATTGTGTGATGTGAGGTGGTAGTGGTGGTGTAGGGGTATGATGGTTAGGTTGTGGGTCAGTTTGAGTCTCAGCAGTTGGTGATGGTGTTGTGGGTGTTTGGTTTGGTGAGTTTGAAGGTGTTGTGGGTGAATAATAATGGATTATAGGTGATGAAGGTGTGTCAGAGGTTGTATCAGTATGATCTATTTGATTGGTTGGTGTTGGAGTTGGTGGTTATTTAGAGGAGAATTAGAGTGGAGAGGTGAAGGGGTCTGTTTGGTTTAAAGATGTATTGGTTGAGTGTAAGGAACAAATATGTTCTTCAAAGATTACATTCCTTATGGTAGTTGTTTTGTGAGTTTTGGGATCATATAAGATGTAGCCTTTTTGGTTTTGAGGGTATCTAAATAGAACACTTGGAGTG
Source organism: Tanacetum coccineum (assembly GCA_026074375.1). NCBI lineage: Eukaryota > Viridiplantae > Streptophyta > Magnoliopsida > Asterales > Asteraceae > Tanacetum > Tanacetum coccineum. The sequence goes on from BQNB010028928.1 coordinate 18,146, forward strand.
AATTTTGGTTCAAATTTATCTGAAGTAAGATTATAAGCATTGGCTTTGCAGCCAATTACCCTGAGATGTTCAAGTGAGGGTAGTGAGTTGTATAGCACTTCATAGGGACTTTTGTTATCAATGGATCTCGAGGGTAATCTGTTTATTAAATAGGTGGCAGTAAGGATGCAATATCCCCATAGGTGTAAAGGAAAATTTGCTTGGAATAGGAGTGCTCTTGCCATTTCTAGTAATTGTCTGTGTTTTCTATCTACTCTTGCATTCTGTTATGGGGTATAGGGACATGAGGTTTGATGGATTATTCCTTTTGATTAGAGAAAAGTGTTAAGATGTGTATTGAGGAATTCTGTGCCATTGTCTGATCTTATGGTTTTGATTATGGCTTTGAATTATGTTGCAACATATGTGTAAAAGGATTGAAAGTGGATGAAACATGATGTTTAATGGGTAATAAGTATGTCCATGTTGCTCTAGTAAAATCATCAACAATTGTAAGGAAGTATTTGCATTTATTGATTATAGGTTGTTTGTATGGTCCCCATACATCTAAGTGAACAAGCTCAAACATTGAAGTATCATTAGAAGTACTGACAGAGAAAGGTAAAACATGTTGCTTTGCTAAGGGACAAATGGTACAAGTTGTTTTAGAATTACATTTAGGTAAAAATGATAAAGTCTTTATTCTTTAAAGTACTTAAAAACATGGATATCCAAGCCTGGAGTGCCACAAGTGAGTAGTGCTTGTATAAGAGTTTACAACTGAGAGTAGGGCTGAGCACAGACCCAAGACCGGACCGGACTGGCTAAGACCGGACCAGACCGAGGACCAGATTGGTCCAAAACTCCGGACCGAGGACCGAACCGAAATGGTACGGTCCGGTCTGGGTCTGTCTGGTCCGGTTCGGTCTTCGGTCCAGTCTGGTCCTACAAGGCATAATCATCGGGTTTTTTGTAAGACCGGACCGGACCGGACCGACCGGACCGCGGACCAAATTTAACAAAAAGCATGGACCGCGGACCGAACCGAAATATGTGCGGTCCGGTCCGGTCGGTTCGGTCGACGGTCCAAAATGCTCACCCCTAGCTGAGAGTGTTGGTGTAGGTGAGAAGTTGAGTGTGTAAAGTCCAGCATAAAGTGCTCCATGAGTAACAGAACCATCATGGGCCTAAAAAATGCATTGTTTGTGAGTGAAAGTGATTGTTGAGTGTGTAGAGGCTATTAGTTTACTTATTGAGATAAGGTTGTAAGTAAATGTAGGTATGTAAAATAAGTGGGTAAATTTACTAAAATTAGGTGTTTTAGTGTTTGAATATTATGCATCATATGAAGTGAAATGCGGACATTATCAATAGCCCCACTCTATTATCTAAATATCAAAAAACTTTGATAAGAAAGAAGCAATGAAGGTGAATTTACCTGCCATGTAAGGAAGAGTGCCATCAGTGAATTCTTGTGGGTTGTTTTAGAGCATGAGAAGAACTTGATTGAGTTGCTTCTGTAATTGATCCATCCTTGAGTGAACAAATGCATCAGAAGGAGCTGAGGGAGTGTTTGGTGTATCAGAGTAACTTGGTGGAGCAGCGATGACATTTTCTGACCCATTCACTTGATTGACTGCATTGATCCTTAAACTTGAGTTGTTCCTTTGAGGAGGTGATACATATTTGTTGTGAAGAGGATGACCAGGTGGGTATCCAACTATCTTATAACATTCTTTCCCATAGTGTCATTTTCTGTAGTTTATACAATAAACTCCCTTCTTGAATCGGGTTCTTCTCACATTCTGATTGGATTGAGTGGGTTGATTGGGTCTGTTAGCATGTGGAGGTCTATAGTTGTTAGTTGTGTTGAGTGTAGTGGGAATTGTGAGTGTTGGTTTTGGTATATCCCTTTGAATTTCCTCTTGTCTTAACATGCTATAGGCTTTTGACATTAAAGGTAGTGGTTGGATTAATAGAATTTGACCTCTCATATTTGTGTAATTTTCGTCCAATCCCATGAGAAATTGCATTAACCTCTTCTTTTGGTCTCTTTCACCATTATTTCTCCTATTTGTACAATCACATGGACAAACACAAGCATAAGGTGCCTCTAATGCATCCAGTTCATCTCACAGACCTTTCAATTTTTGATAGTAAAGCTCAATAGTACGGTTGCCTTGTTTTAGATTTTCAATATCATTAGACACTTGGTAAATTCTATGACCATCCAATTGTGAGTAATGCTTATTTAATTCAGACCATAAAGCAGTTGCAGAATTAACAAAGCTCAAGTTATTTTCAATTTTTCTGATACAGTATTGAGAATCCAAGAGATTACCATATCATTGGCTCTTTCCCACAAAGATCTGAGTGGTGAATTGACAGCAGGTTCTTCATATTTACCATTTATCAATTTCAGCTTATTTCTTGCATTTAGTGCACTCATCATAGACCTTTTCCATGTACTATAGTTTTCTAACCCTGTAAGCTTCTTTGATATGAGAATAAGACCTTGATGATCATTCTGATGAAAGTAAAATGTATGGTGAATTGAATTGATGTCATAAATGTTGGTATTGTTTGAGTTTGATGAATTGTTGGTGTTTTGTGATGTTGTCATATTGATTCTTGAAGGTGTATGAAGAAAGTAGTTAGAATTTTGTTAATGGAGGTTTTGGCGGGAAATTTCGTTATGAAGATTTTGTTTGATTATTAAAGATTTGTGATGTTATTCTCTGTTGTGGTGATTGATTATGGAGATTTGAGTGATTTTGCAGTGGAGTTTGTGGTGGTTAATGGTGGTTGTTTGTTAGAAAATGGTGGTTTGGTTGTTACAGTGGTGGTCAAAGTTTGTTAGGTGTCCAGAGTTTGTTATGGTGAGCGGTTTTGCTATGATACCATATTGATAAACAGAGAATGTATGAAAAACACACAGTTGTAAGTGTGAATCATTCCATTAAAATGAAAGAAAGTGTTATACACAGTATTTTTACACTTGAGAAATGAGTAAAACTAGCTAACTTGTAACTAACTACTTCTAGAAGACTTTGTAAGTATAAATATCTAATGACTACATCTTATTACATTTAGCTAGACATTGATTAAGTAAGAGCTTCATCTTTGGAGGTGTAGCTAGTCTCTGCAGGCTCTGCACTTGGGCTATATGAGTGTTTAGGTCAGCATCAGCTTTTGTAGAAGTGTTTGGACTAGTAGCTTGTGTAGTAACATTACTAAGTTTAGAAGTTCATTTGGTATATTGATAAAACTAAAAGTGGATGGTGAAATGTAAAACATAATACTCATTTTAAGCTATATTATATTGTTAGTAAATTTAATTTAATAGTTTGTAATGTTATAAATATTTATTTATTATGTGTCTATCTATATTCCGTAACGTTTTAACATTATGGCTCTTTAATGTTTGTACTTAATGTATGGATGATTAAAGACTTATATATATGGACTTGTATGCACTTGTAATAGATCAATGTCAATGAAATACATATGTCTTGATTCTCTATACTTTCTTCTTCTTTCATAGATTGTGTTGATAAAATATAATGCCTAAAAACATTATTAATATTTTTCACATCTTTACGTTTTGATAATCACAAAATATAAAAACATTCAATGTAAAATTAAACGTAAATAAGTAATTAGGAGTAAATTTTTATTTCGAAAATTATATCACTTCAAGGTATGAATAAATAAATGTTTAATGCATTTTATGATCAAATGAAATTTTTATTCAACCTCACACTTTTATAAAATGTTGTAAACATTTTTATAAACATTACAAAACATTTTCTACAATTAAAAGAAATATTTTATTCAAAATAAACATTTTGAAATTTAAAATTTCAGACCTAAAACGGCTAGAAAGTTTCATAAAATTCTCCCAACACAAAAGGACAAAATGGGGAGCGCCCAGTCTAGGGCGGCCCCCTTACATACAAGGGTGGCCCCCTTAATTTTAAGGGGACCACCTACCTATTTAATGGGACCGCCCATAGACTAAGGCTCCTCTAGTTTGTCCTATAAATACTAGATTATTCCTCACTATTTTCTCACATTTTGCACTCATTCTTTCTGCTCAAAACAACCCACATATCCTCTCTAAAATCTTTTAATCATTTAATCATAAAGATTTCTTTCCAAGTGATCTAAGCTTAATTCCTCAAGTGCAAGAGAAGAATACTTCTATCATCAAGTGAAGAAGTATTACACCTTAGTATGTATTGCAACCTTGTTGCATTCATATCACATATTTGTAAATCAATTGTATATCTTGTATTTGTATGTAGTAGCTAGATCTTGGCGATCTTTGTAAGTATAGTTAGATCTTGGTGATCTTACCAAGTAGTGATAGATAGTTGTGATATAAGTATTGTGGTGAAGTGAAGTCTTGAAGTTATGAAGAAGTCTTGAAGTTGTGAAGAAGTCGTAAAGTTGTGAAGTCGTGAACAAGTAGTGAAGTCGTGTTGTGATAGATTGGTTCTAGCTAAGATTAGAACTCGACATTTATCTTTGTGTCGTAAATCAGTGTAAGCAACGTTGTGTACGACTTTCTACGCCATAAGGGAGCTTGTTGACATAGTGAAAAAACTCTCGAGTTTGGTGCTCGGGGAGTGGAGTAGGGCGAAGAGGTGCTTCGTTACCGAACCACTATAAATTCTCGCGTTGTGGTTTGATTGTTCATACTCTTATCTCTTGTCTTGCATTATTTTCTCATACTATCTTATTAATTGCTTAGATAAGTATATTGTTTATATTGCACAAGTGTTGAATTCACATAAAGTCAAATCTAGAATTATTACAAACACTTTAAAACCTTAAATTAAAAAGCGGTAAACCATTCAACCCCCCCTTGTAGTTTTCCACAATTGGCATCAAGAGCCAGGTCAAACAAGATTTTTAAAATAAATTGTATTTTAAAACTTGAATCGATCTATGGATTCGGAAAAATATTTAGAAGGGCAAGAAAGGACAATCCTATGCCAAAGAGAACCACCCCTAACCAAGCACCCAGCTTATTTAAATTGATGGATTAATTTAATTTTGGAAAAATAGATTCGAGAATCTTATGTGAAGTCAAAAGATCTAGATCTTTGGCATGTTATTACCGATGGTGATTTTTCTCCTATTCAAAATAATTCCGAAACTAAAAAGAATGAAGTTGTACCTTTTCATAAACAAAACAATGATCTTAATAAAAAACTTGCAAAAATAATGAAGATAAAATGGTAATTTTTAATGCTTTGCCACGTAAAGAATACGAGAGAATTTTTATGTGTCAAACCGCAAAATAAATTTGGGATACTTTATTAATCACTCATCAAGGTAATAATCAAGTCAAAGCTAACAAGATAGATCTTCTTGTTCAACAATATGAACAATTTACGATTCAGAAAGAGAAATCAATAGATAATGCATTTGCTAAATTTAACACTATTATTACTAGTCTAAAAGCACTTGATGAAGGTTTTTGCTAGCAAGAATTGTGTTAGGAAGTTTCTTAGGGCATTACATCCAAAATGGCGCGCGAAAGTCACGGCGATTGAAGAATTAAAGAATCTAACAACCTTACCTCTTGAAGAACTTATTGGAAACTTAAAAGTTTATGAAGAAGTAATAAATAAAGATCTCGAAATGGTCAAAGGCAAGAAATAACAAAGTAGATCTCTTTCATTAAAGGTGAAAAAGGAAGTAAGTGATAAAGATAGCTCAAGCTCCGATAGTGAAGTCGAAGAGTATGCTATGGCCGTAAAAAAATTCAAGAAATTCTTCAAGAGACGAGGAAGATTTGTAAGACAACCACGAGACGATAGAAAAACATTCCAAAGAAGTAGAAATGATGGTTATGGTAAAAGTGAAAGAAAATGTTTCTAGATATGGTGATCCAAATCACCTCATTGGAGAATGTTCAAAGCCGCCAAAGAACAACGATCAAAGAGCATTTATTAGAGGAGCATGAAGCGACAATGAAGAAGATGAAGTGGAAAAGACTAAAGATTAAACTTGTCTTGTAGCTCAAGCGTCCGATGAAATATGCCTATTGTGACAAGTGTGATTTGAGCAGGTTAGTTTATTCCTTAAGAAATGGCTAAGTGTCCATTTTGTATGTTTCTTGCGTGCTATGTGTTCTATATGTATGTTGAAGTGGGTTACTTATGTGCATGATGTCATTTTAGAGGTAAATGATTATCTTATTTTGTGTGCATATGAGTTTGGTGTTAAGTATTCCATTTGTTCACGTGTGGTGATAATGGAAATGAAAGACATGTAGCATGCATTGCTACGTTAATTCTTGGTTTTTAAGAGTTAAGCGTTTATAAAAGGTGTAAGTTATTAGAAAGGAAGCATGTGAGTTAAATATATATAATTTGTAGCAAACTTTCTAAAAATAGAAAGTGGTTTGGTGAAATGAAAGTTATATTTAGAAAGTTTAGTAAGTAGCGTTTAAGTAAAAAAGGTTTAATCAAACTAGCTTAGGTTTTTATAAAAACTTAAGGTAATGTAAATAATAATGTAATTAAAAAATTTCAAATATATATATAGATATAAAAATATAGGTATTAGGGTCGATCGGCCTTGGGTTAAAAAAATGGACTTTAATTAACTAAAACAATTTGTGTTGGGCTAGGAATAGTTTAGGCCTTAAGGTAAAATCCCTAAACCCAAATTTTAGTCCATTATTCCACCCTAAGCCCCTAAAACGACATAATGCAGCCCTCAAAACCCTTTGTGTCAATTTCCCATCCCTAAGAACAAGGAACCAAGAATCTTGATCAAGAGCTAGCCAAGAATTGATGTTAAGACCTAGTAATCAAGGTAAGTGTGTTAAATCCTAGTTAATTAATGTATTCATGTAACCCTAATTATGATGGATCTAGGGTTTTAATTAAAATACAGAATGTTTATGATATATTATGATTGTAGTATTCTTAGGATTGAATTAGATGCGTATGCATGCTTGTGGTTTGGTTAGATTTGCGTTAAAACTGGATTTAGGGTTGAGCAGAATTTTGGGTCGTGTTCAACGACTGTTATGTAGATGATAAAAATGTGTATTGATATGTTTCTTGAGCCTATGAATAAACCAAAAGAGTTAAATTTCTAGAAAATCCGGCCTAAAAAGTTTTTAAGGTCGGAAAGTCATTCAAATGTTGGTTGCACTAAAAGTTGTCAGATCAGTAAATACGGGTCAGATTTAGGTCATGTTTGTGAGGGTAAAATCTATACTTAAAAATGGAAATAGGCTTATCCCTTCTACAGTAGTTAATTTCCCTATGTCTATGGATAATCCTGTGAAAATTAGCCTCTGAAAGCATGTCTAAGTATGGTAGTTAGAGTGATACATTTTAGTGTGCAATCAGATCAGAATTAGGATAGTTTTGAAGTTTGATTATATTTGAGGTGGTTACACATATAATTAATACTTGGGAATCATAAGGTGGTTAAAATACTCATAAATGAACATGTGTGATTTTTGGTATGAATTATAAGGGTCATTAAGTAAGGGTTTTGGGTACGTAAAGTCATGATAAAATTCGGCAATTCGGAGTTAATTATAAGTAACTAGTGGAAAGAGTTAATGAAGTGGTTAAGGTTAGGCATGGTGTCGGGGTGACCCATGATGGTTAATTAAGCCTTTAAACATCTATCATATGAGTGTTACATGGACATGAACTTTTAGGTTGGTCGCGTGTAACACATTTGTGTTTGTATTGTGTAGCTTGTGTGGATATTGTTTGGAAGCTGCTTGTGTTGCAGGTGAGTTTCATAGCCCCACTTTTACTTTGTTTTAAACTTGGGATGGAAATGATGCAAGTGTTGAAATGAGTTTTGATTACTGTGATAATGTGTTGTCAAAAATGCATGGACTATACGTGACTATTGTATGTTGTGTGCTACATGTTTTGTGATGTGATATTGAGAATTGCGAACTAAGTCAGGGGGATTACCTGCGGGTATCCACGGCCTGTTTAGTGGATGGTAGTGTGGCTTAGCTAGCAGGAGGGTTACTTGAGAGTATCTATGGCCTAAGCTAAAGGGGTAACCACAGGGACCTTGGTACGATTGAGACATCTTATAAATCGTTACTGGGAAATAGTGTAATTGGATTGTATTGGATTGTATTGTATTGGATTGGTTGTGCATGCTAGCCTGTATGATAGTTTATTTATTGTCCTGCAATGTTTTCTTTATTATCACAGTAATGTGCAGTTTGGATTTTATATCGTGTCTTAAACCTATGACTCTCACCAACTTTATGTTGACGTTTTTAAGCATCATTTTCAGGTGAGTATCGTGATGATAAGAAGGATGTTAGAAAGAGTGGATAGAGAGACCATAGGCATTGCTTGTGGAGTTATCTTTTCTAGTCTTCTTATTTATGACATTTGTTTTGCTTGATACTTGTTTGTTGAAGATTGTTAGTATTTGGATTATGTTGTTTCGTGTACGACATTACTTTAGTAATGCAAGACTCCTTTATCTTGTGTTGGGTATTGTCATGACACATAGTGTCCATTTGATTATTTCCTTCATTTAGATTTCTCTATAGTAGACACCATTGTGTTGTGATGATATCCATGATGTTACGCCTCGTGTTTCCGCCTAGGCGGGGTATGACAGATTGGTATCAAAGCCTTTGGTTATAGAGAAGTAGGTGGTTGAGCCTAGACTATAACCTAGGGGTCCTTCATGTAGATGCATTTAGGGCTTAAGTGTTTAATGCTATAACTGCTATGCTTCCCCTCTATTTTTGCATAGCTTATATATCTTGTATTTTGCTAAGTTGTCATTGAGTTATTTTGCCTACCCTTATCTGGTATGATATGTATTACTTTCTTAGTATTTTAGCTATGTTTTCCCCCACCCGTAAGAAGTCTCGTTGGGGAACCGTTTTCCCAACTGGACTTAAGCATTATAAGGATCCATAAGAGGAGCCTCTTGTGGAACCGAAGGAGATAGGATAGTTGATCGTTTGTCGGATGCGCGTAGTAGGGCTGGACCCGCGGAGTCGGGTGATTCTTGCAGAGGCAAAGTCAAACCCAAGCGAGGCCCAGCATAAGTTTATCCCGTCCTTTACCTCGTCATGTTGTTATTGATTATTTCTTTCGGATATTTTGTATTTTAGGAGTTGTTGCGAGATTTTCGTTCCTTTATATCGTTTCGATTTTATTTTGATATAAGTAAGTAGTTAATTGATGGAGCATCCTTTATGTATTAAGTTGGAGTGGTTTAAGATGTGCAATGTGGTATATGTGGCTCATAATGTGAAATTAAGATTTGAAATGGTAGTCTGGAAGTAAGTACACGTGTGGAAAGGAGGCACTTATAATATATGGTGTGCAACTTAATTTAAGCATCAACACAACGTAGGGACTTTTGTCCATGGTTGCATTTATTTGTGTTTGGTTGTAAGGTGGTAGTGTAATATGTTTTCCTTTTTGATATGTGTATTCATGATAAAGATAGTGGTATGGGTAGAGAATTTTCTCCCACCCTAATTGGAGGATGTGTTGAGTTGAGTTGTATAGATAGTAAGTTTCTCTTCTATATAGTATTTGCGGATATCTAGTATTATTATTATTGTGGTTGCTCGTTGCTCGATTGTTTGTTCGGATCTTCTCTTTCGGATATAGGCGTGTTTCGTTAGTTCTTTCATTTCATTGATTTCTCGTATGGAGATCAAACATTTTTTAGCATAAATTGTTGCTAAATATTGTGTAGATCATTACTCATTTCTTTGTATATCTCTTGGTTTTCCTAACCCGTTGGCGACGTGTTAGTATCGATGCTTTTAGGTTTGCTTTGTTGATCATTATTTTGGATAAGACCTTACGTTTGCTTTTGGGTACGTAACGTCTTGCATGAGTTTTCTTGTACGAGTTTGTTTGATTTTATTTTGAGTATATGGTTCCTGGTATTTTCTTTCGTTATCAAACAATAGAATTATGTTAGGGTCTGTACGGTGTTTTACGATCCCTTTTGGTATTATGGTGTCCTTTGTTTGAGTAACATATTTTATAATTGACGTCTAATTATAAAAGCCGTTTTAAAGTATTGTGTTAGTGTTTAGGAAAAACTATATTTAAAATGATCTTTGTAAATAGAATATGTTTAAAATGACCTATGCAAATAGGATATGAAAATTGTTGAGTGGTTAAATAAATTTTATTTTATTATAAAAAGCAGGTTTAAAGTGATTCATAGTGGTAAGGTACGATACACCATTAGATAACCATCTCTAGATTTGTATGACAACCAGAATGAATTTTTCAAATATTACATTTAAGACAATTTTATTATTATTTAAAATGATTTTATACTTAAAGTGACTTTCTTAATTTAAATTGATTTTTATAAAAACAATATTTAATTTGGTCTTTCGAGTAAAGTCGATAATTGGTATAAGAATTTCCGTCTTTCGTATTGATTTTTTATGTGTTCTTTTGTCGTGGTACGCCTGTTGATTTTCTTTCGTTTGCGCTTTCACTCGGTGCATATACGTATCCTTTCTTTCAAAGGATTCTTATGTCATTTGATCTACGTCTAATTGCATATGTGGAATCTCCTATATGCATTCTAGCCTTTGACTCGATATTCGTTTGTTATCCTATTCGATTGTTCGTAACCCTTGGAGTTCGTTGATACCGTGAGTCGTAGAAGCTTTGATGTGATTATGGGAATGGCCTGGTTATCCAAGAGGAAGTTTGTGATAGTATGTCATGAGAAGGTGGTTAGGATACCATTGAAAGGTGATGAGATACTTCGGGTTTATGGTGAACGTACTCAAGGAGTCGTGAAAACATTAATGAACGTGAAAGTAGATGAACCAAAGATGGGTGATATTTCTGTGGTGCGGGATTTTGTTGATGTGTTTCCGGAGGATTTGTCTGGATTGCCGTCGCAGAGACAAGTTGACTTTCGTATAGACTTAATTCCTGGAGCAACGCCTGTTGCAAAGTCCCCTTACCGTTTAACACCTTCGGAAATGCAAGAATTTTCTGGGCAACTTCAAGAGTTGCAAGATAAGGGTTTTAACTGTTAAAAACCGTTACCCACTCCCAAGGATTGATGACTTGTTTGATCAGTTACGAGGAGTGTGTCCTTTCTTAAAGATAGATTTTCAGTCAGGTTATCATCAGCTACGAGTGCATGAGGATACCATTCCAAAAACCGCATTTTGAACGAGATATGGACATTCTGAGTCTACGGTTATGCCTTTTGGGTTAACCAATGCACCATCGGTTTTCATGGACTTAATGAACCGGGTTTGTAAACCGTACTTAGGTAGGTTTGTCATCGTATTCATTGATGACATTCTGGCCTACTCAAAGTCAAAGGAGGAACATGAAGTTCATTTGAAGTTAGTGTTAGAGTCACTGAGGAAGGAGAAGCTGTATGCTAAGTTTTCTAAGTGTGAGTTTTGGTTGGAAGAAGTGCATTTTGTTGGTCACGTGGTCAACCATAATGTATTCACGTGGACCCAAGTAAGAGTGAGGCAGTGAGGAATTGGATGATTATTCTTAGGATTGGCGGGAAACTACCGACGTTCATCGCGAATTTTTTTTAAGATTGTTGAACCCCTTACTTCCCTAACTGAGAGTAATCAGAAGTATGAGTGGAGCATAGAACAAGAAGAGGCTTTTCAGACTTTGAAGAATGATTTGTGTGATACCCTGATAAAGCGAATGTAATGGGCGATGCATTGAGTAGAAAGGAGAGAGTGAAATCAAGACGAGTAAGAGGAATGATACTGGCAGCCCAAAGTGAGGCGTTCAATCAAGAGAACATACTCGCAGAAAGGCTACATGGTTTAGATCAACAAATGGAAAGAAAAGGAGACAAGAGTTTGTACTTTATGGATCGAATTTGGGTTCTATTGGTAGGAAGTGTAATGGATGAGGCCCATACATCAAGGTACTTGGTACATCCGGGAGCGGATAAGACGTGCTATAACCTTGGAGACATGTATTGGTAGCCACGTGTAGAAAAAGATATAGCTACCTATGTTAGCAATTGTCGGATTTGTTTAAGAGTTGAAGGCTGCAATGTCAAAGACTTTTGGCTTGCTGCAACAGCCTGAGATACTTGAGTGAAAATGAGAAAGAATTACCATGGATTTTATCACTAAATTTCCAAGATCAAAGTAGTGAGTATGATGTGAATTGTGTGATGGTCGATAGACTGGCCAAGTTAGCTCATTTACTAGCTATACAAAAAGATTGCAAGATGTAAAGTTGGCAAAGATTTATATTGATGAGATAATAGCAAGGAATGGAATTCTGGTGACGATTAACTCAGATTGAGATGGGTACGCTGCAGAAAGTGTTAGAGACGCGATTGGATTTGAGTACTGCTTAGCATCCTCAAGCGGATGGACAAAAGGAACGTATGATTCATACTTTGGAGGATATAATGAGGGCATGTGTTATCAATTTTGGTGGTAGTTATCAATTAAGCATTCGGCGTGCTCCGTTTGAAGCTTTGTATGGTAGGAAATGTAGGTCGTCTGTTCTATGGGCAGAGAGTAGAGAAAGTAGCTTGATTGGACCTGAGTTAGTACTTGAGACGACAGATAAGGTGTTATTGATTAAGGAAAAGCTCAAAGCGGCGAGAGATCGTCAAAAGAGCTATGTTAATTTTAAGCGTAAGCCGTTAGAGTCTGAGGTGGGAGATCGTGTATTGTTAAAGGTGTCACCTTGGAAGGGCGTAGTGCGTCTTGGAAAGAAGGGTAAGTTAGCACCAAGATATGTGGGACCGTTTGAGATCCTTGAAAGGACTTGCCTTGTAGCTTATCGGTTAAAATTGCCTGAGGAATTGATTGGTGCATATGATACATTCCATGTGTCAAATTTGAAGAAGTGTTTAGGGAATCCTAATTTGCATGTGCCGTTGAATGAAATCAAAATTGACAAGACTTTATGTTTTGTTGAGGGACCTGTAGAAATTATAGATCGTGAGATTAAGAGTTTGAAATGTAGTAGAATACCACTTATGAAAGTTCGTTGGAATTCAAAGCGTGGTCCCGAGTTTACTTGGGAACGCGAAGACTATATGAAGTCTAAGTATCCTCAGTTATTTGTTGATCGTTCTGTTGAACCAACTAGTTAAATCTTAGGACGAGAATTCCTTAAGGAGAGGATACTGTGACAACCGTGATTTGAACAAGTTAGTTTATACCTTTAGAAATGGCTAAGTGTCCATTTTGTATGTTTCTTGCGTGCTATGTGTTCTATATGTATGTTGAAGTGGGTTACTTATGTGCATGATGTCATTTTAGAGGTAAATGATTATCTTATTTTGTGTGCATATGAGTTTGGTGTTAAGTATTCCATTTGTTCACGTGTGGTGATAATGGAAATGAAAGACGTGTAGCATGCATTGCTACGTCAATTCTTGGTTTTTAAGAGTTAAGCGTTTATAAGAAGTGTAAGTTATTGGAAAGGAAGCATGTGAGTGAAATATAGAAGTTTGTAGCAAACTTTCTAAAAATAGAAAGTGGTTTGGTGAAATGAAAGTTATATTTAGAAAGTTTAGTAAGTAGCGTTTAAGTAAAAAGGTTTAATCAAATTAGCTTAGGTTTTTATAAAAACTTAAGGTAATGAAGTAAATTAGTTAATTAATAAATTAATAAAAAAATATAAAATTATAATTATAATAAAAATATAGGTATTAGGGCCGATCGGCCTTGGGTTAAAAAAATTGACTTTAATTATCTAAAACAATTTGTGTTGAGCTAGGACTAGTTAGGCCTTAAGGTAAAAGCCCTAAACCTAAATTTTAGTCCATTATCTCACCCTAAGCCCCTAGAATGACATAATGCAGCCCCCAAAACCCTTTGTTTCAATTTTCCATCCCTAAGAACAAGGAACCAAGAATCTTGATCAAGATCTAGCCAATAATTGATGTTATGACCTAGTATCACGGTAAGTGTGTTAAATCCCCTATTAATTAATGTATTCAGTAACCCTAATTATGATGATCTAGGGTTTTAATTAAAAATACAGAATGTTTAATGATATATTATGTATTTAGTATGCTTAGGATTGAAATTAGATCGAATCATACTTTTGGTTTGGTTAGATTGCGTTAAAACTGGATTAGGTGAGCAGAATTTTTTGGGTCCGTGGGGGGGGTTTCAACGACTATATATCTATATGATTAAAAAATGTATTGATGTGTGTTTCTTGAGCTAAATAATCCAAGAGTCTACTTTCCATAAAATCTGGCTTGAAAGTTTTAAGGCCCGAAAGTCATTCAAATGTTGTTGCACTAAAAGTTCTAAAAGTTGTCAGATCAGTAAATACGGGTCAAATTTAGGTCATGTTTGTGAGGGTAAAACCTATACTTAAAAATGGAATTAGGCTTAGCCCTTCTGCAGTAGTTAAGTTCCAAATGTCTATGGATAATCCTGTGAAAAGTAGCCTCTGAAAGCATGTCTAAGTATGATAGTTAGAGTGATACATTTTGGTGTGCAATCAGATCTGAATTAGGACAGTTTTGAAGTTTGATTATATTTGAGGTGGTTACACATATAATTAATACTTAGGAATCATAAGGTGGTTAAAATACTCATAAATTAACATGTTTGATTTTTCGTATGAATTATGAGGGTCATTAAGTAAGGGTTTTGGGTACGTAAAGTCATGATAAAATTCTACAATTTGGAGTTAATTATAAGTAACTAGTGGAAAGAGTTAATGAAGTGGTTAAGGTTGGGCATGGTATCGGGGTGACCCATGATGGTTAATTAAACCCTTATACATCCATCATATGAGTGTTACATGGACATGAGCTTTTAGCTTGGTCGCGTGTAACACATTTGTGTTTGTATTATGTAGCTTGTGTGGATATTGTTTGGAAGCTGCTTGTGCTTCAGGTGAGTTTCATAGTCCCACTTTTACTTTGTTTTAAACTTGGGATGGAAATGATGCAAGTGTTGAAATGAGTTTTGATTAATGTGATAATGTGTTGTCAAAAATACATGGACTATACGTGACTATTGTATGTTATGTGCTACATGTTTTGTGATGTGATATTGAGAATTGCGAACCATGGTCAGGGGGGTTACCTGCGGGTATCTATGGTCTGTTTAGTAGATGGTACTATGGCCTAGCTAGAAGGAGGGTTATTTACGAGTATCCATGGCCTGGGCTAAGGGGGTAACCACAGGGACCTTGGTACGATTGAGACGCCTTATAAATCGTTACTGGGAAATCATGTAATTGGATTGTATTGTATTGGATTGGTTGTGCATGCTAGCATGTATGATAGTTCATTTATTGTCCTGCAATGTTTTCTTTATTATCACAGTAATGGATTATCGTGTCTTAAACCCATGACTCTCACAAACATTATGTTGTTGTTTAAGCATCATTTTCAGGTAATCTCTGAGGATAACGCCGTTAGGCGAGTTGGCTAGTCGAGAGGTCGGCATTGCATGCGGAGTTTATCTCCTGGATTTTTTATTTTTTTTGGCATTTGAATTGTTTGCTATTTGATTGTTTATTGGATGTTTAGACTTTTAGATTATGTTTCCTTGTGGTATGACTTTGCTATCATAATGCAAGACTCCTTTATCATGTGTTAGATATTGTCATGACACATTGTATCTCATTTGTTAATATATTTATTTAGTTCTCTCTGTTGATGACACCATTGAGTAGTGATGATATACATGATGATACGCCTCGTGTTTCCGCCTAGGCGGGGGTGTGACATGGTAATAGAAGAAAAGAGGAGAGATCATAATTAACACTTCGTTCTTGTGAATACGAGATGTTCTTCTCTTGCACTTGATGAGAGGAGATATGGAGGAATTGATTAATTAAACACTTGAAACAAGATTTAAGTTATGTAGTATCAGAGTTTTAGAGAGAGGGGAGAAGAAGGTTTAGTGAGAGAAATAAAAAGACTGAAAAATTTCAGTATGGCGACGAGGGAATATTTTTTGCTGGGAATGGGACCAGTATTTATGGAGAGAATCCCAATTGCTATCTGGGGGCGGTCCGGCGGTCTTTATATATAATTCTCTATATTATACAGGGGGGCCCGCCACTTAGGACTCCGCTCCTTTTTTTTATCTTTTTTGTGGTGATTGTTGTATCTTTTATGAACCTCCGTTTTTGGGGGGAACATTTTAATTTAATTTTAAGTATTTTATAAAACATTTTTTTAATTAGAAAATATTTTTGTAATTGTATTTATGAGAAAATGCTTTTGTAGAATTATACGTGAGGATTTAAGAGAAAATATTTTCTTGATTCACTATCATGCTTAATTATTTTGTTTGGTTTGAGAAGATTTTCCTTCAAGCTAGTATACAAAGTATATTTAATAACAAAACTAGTACGAATCAAACAACAAAACACTTTCATATTTAATCTCCCTTCATGGGTAATTTGATACATAGATCGTACTCTATTTTAAAAACTATTTGTTTTGAAAACTAGAGCGACCTGGCTCTGATAACAATTGTGGAAACCGTAGAGGGGGGTGAATACGTTTCCTTTCAAAAACTTAAAAAAATTTATATCAATTATTACATGACTCTCTGCCGGCGGTCCCATAAATATATAGGGGCTGCCTAGTACATTACGAGGCCGTCCTATTTAAAGGGACCGCCTCCAGAAGAGGTTTTCGGACTAGATCATTTATATCAAATCACCAATCAAGTTTGACTCAATATGAGAAGTGTCGATAATGGATTTAAAATAACTAGCGCATATTCTACCAATATATCCACACTCAGAATGTTTACTACAAAGAGCTACACAACCATAACTAACATAACATACACAACAATGCACACAATCATAAGCACAATGCAAGTGTAAAAGTAAAGCGATAAATGTAAAGACATAAGTAAAGAGAAAGGTAAAATAAAATACAAACCGACACGATGATTTATAGTGGTTCGGTCACGAAGCTCCTCTTCGCCCTACTCCACTCCTTAAGTATCCAACTCGGTAGTTACTTCACTAATCAACAAGCTCCCTTTCGGCGAAGAAAACCTTATACCAATGCTTACATTATTTTACGACACTAAGCTAGATGTCGAGTCCTTCTTTAGGTAAAACCAAACCCGTTATGTTTTATGGCCCAACATAACAAACCTTGTGTTTTATGGCCTAAATAGTCGCTTATATTATTTCCCGACACTAAGCTAAATGTCGAGTCCTAATCTTAGCTAGAACCAATCTACCATTACACTAATGTATTTTAAGGCCCAAAATACTAACCAACCCATAATCAACCCTTTCGAATGTACACACTATTCAGATCTACACACTACTAAAGATTGGAAGACGTGGACTCGATATATATGTAACATATGTTACAAATGAACTAACTAGACTACATAACTTCGTATCTTGATAATGACGAAAGTTCTTCTCTTGCACTTGAGGGAAAAAGGAAAGGATAGAAGATTGGATCACATTTAAACAAGATTAAACAAGTTAAATGATCAAAGGTTTAGAGAGATTTAGTGAGATCTAGAGAGAGAAAGAACTGAAAAAAATTCATGCAAAAGGGTTATGAAAATAGTTGGAGGTGACTCACTATTTATAGGAGCCAAAAAATAGCTTGTCAGGAAATGGTGGTCCCAGATATATTAGGGGGCCGCCGGGGACCATCATATTTAAGGGGGTCGCCCCGACAGACGCTCATGTTTTTGTCTTTTTGTGGTGACAAACTTGTCTGGTAAAAGTGTAACATGTTTTGGGGAGAAAAGACCCAGATTTTGAATTTTAAAATAATTACCACATAAAACATTTCTTTATATTTGGCAGAAATGTAAAGTTTAAGACAAAAACTTATTTCTTTGATCATCCTACAAGTTTAATGCTTGTTTGTACATACCTTATGTGATTTACGTCAGGTGTAAACCAATGTCCGTCTTGATGCATACTTGAGATGTCGAGAGATGTTGATGCATGTATGCATCGATGATTTATGATTACGAGTAATTTGCGCACTTTACGTTACGTATTACAGGTCACATGTTTGTCATCACCAAAACATAAAGAGATCGTGTAGATTAAATATCATAATATTTGCACTAACAGGGTATGAAGAGGGATATCGCTACGTATGTTAGCAAATGTTTAACTTGTTTGAAAGTGAAGGCTGAGCATCAAAGGCCTTTGGGTTTATTGCAACAACCTAAATACCCGAGTGGAAATGGGATAATATCACTATGGATTTTATCACAAAGTTACCTAGGATGAACAGTGGGCATGATACTATATGGGTAGTAGTTGACAGATTGACCAAGTCAGCTCATTTTCTAGCAATGCGTGAGGATTGCAGTATGGAGAAGTTGGCAAGGTTGTACATTGATGAGATCGTCGCATGACATGGAGTGCCTGTGTCGATTATTTTAGATCGAGATGGACAGTTTACATCACATTCCTGGCAAACATTACAGAAAGCTTTAGGGACGCGATTGGATATAAGTATGGCTTATCATCCTCAAATGGATGGACAAAGTGAGCGTACAATTCAGACATTAGAAGATATGTTAAAAGCGTGTGTGATCGACTTTGGTGGCAGTTGGGATGTTCACCTACCGTTAGATGAATTTTCTAATAATAATAGTTACCATTCGAGTATTCGATGTGCTCCGTTCGAGGCACTGTATGGAAGGAAATGTAGGTCGCCCCTCCTATGGGCTGAAATTGGAGAAAGCAGGTTAATTGGACAGGAATTGATGCAAGAGACGACTGATAAGGTAGTCTTAATAAAGGAAAAGCTCAAAGCTGCGAGAGATCATCAAAAGAGCTATGCTGATAATAGGCGCAAGCCACTAGAGTTTGATGTTGGAGATCAAGTGTTACTGAAGGTGTCATCTTGTAAAGGCATGATACGTTTTGGAAAATAAGGTAAGTTGGCACCAAGGTATGTAGGACCATTTGAAATTCTTGAAAGGGTCGGTCCTGTAGCTTATCGATTAAGATTGCCCGAGGAATTGAGTAGCGTGCACAACACATTTCACGTGTCGAGTTTGAAGAAATGTTTGGTGGATGCAAATCTTCATGTGCTACTAGACGAGATTAAGGTTGACAAAACCCTTCATTTTGTTGAGGAACCCGTAGAAATTATGGATCGTGAGGTTAAGAGTTTGAAACGTAGTAAGATTTCTATCGTTAAGGTTTGTTGGAAATCAAAGTGTGGCCCTGAGTTCACGTAGGAACGTGAGGACAATATGAAAGCTAAGTATCCCCGATTGTTTGTTGACTGTGCTGTCAAACCTACTAGTTAAATTTCGAGACAAAATTTCTTAAAGGAGGGGATACTGTGACAACCGTGACATGAGCAGGTTAGTCAAACCGTTATAGTTGACTAAAGTATTATTATGTGTTATAATTGAGTGCTTATGTGATCGTATATGAGCATTTAATATCAATCTGTGATGCGTGTTCATCTATTAGTGATTGAGTTGTGGTTTTGGTAGCTATTTCATTTCGTTCACATTTTGTGACAATGGAAATGATAGCATGATTTTATGCGATATCGTGTAATTTGGTGAATAATTGATATATGAGCGTAAAGAGTATATAATGTATTATTAGGTTTGAGTTAAGTCTAGTATTTAAGTTAATTAAGCGTAGGTTTTTTTAATTAGGAAAGTAATTTATAAAATGAAATTACTAAATAGTAAGTTTAAAACTAGTTTTTATTTAAAAGGTTTGCAAAATTAATAAAGGGTTTTTATAAAAATAAGAAAATAAGGAGGTAAATATGTATTTAATAATAATTAATAAAATAAAATAAATAAAGGGGCGTTTATTCGGCCGATTATACAAAAAAAGAAAAAAAGGAAACAAAATTTAAGTGCAACAAGGATTCTAGATAGTATAAATATAAAACTAAGAAAAACCCTAAAACACGTTTCTCTCCATCTTTGTTGTTCAGCCGAATACCTCAAGAAGAAAAAAAATTATCAAGAACCAAGGTGGTGATTCAAGTGGTATCAAGTAAAGTTTTTGGTATGATCTTAATTAAGTTTTTGTTTAATTTTTTTATAATTAGTAACTTTAATTGATGTAATAATTAGGGTTCATAAATTTTATGAAAATTAATGATAGAAATCTATATGGGAATGTTCGGGATTAGATTTAGAGCATAGATCGCGTTAAATTGAAAGTTAAGGTTTGGCAGAATTTTAAGTCGTGTTGATTGAATGATATCTTAATGATAAAAACAGGTTTTGGGTTGAATCTTATGCCTAAATTGAAGTTCAGAGAGTCTAGTCTCTAAAAAGTCCGACCCTGAAAGGTTTTGAGGTTGGGAAGTTAGTCAAATAATTTTTGCAAGAAAATCTGTCAAAATAGTAAATTAGTTAGTACTGGTCATAGTTAGTACTGTTTATAGTTAAGTCTGTTTATGTAACAGAATAGTAATAGTTATCTTAGAGATATCTTAGGAGATATCTTAGGAAAGGATATGTATTATCCTTTGACGTTTGTAAAGCCCATTAGGGTTTTCCTTGGTGTATAAGAGGAACCCTAAGGCTCAATGTTATGTACGTACTTTTGAGAAATATCAATAGAAGCATAGAGCTTAATAGCATTATAGTATTGTCGTTTCTTCTTTACTCTTGTGTTAAGATTCCGCATTAACACTTGATAATTCATAGTCAGTGTCTCTCATATAGTTGATTTGGATTTATCCAAGTTATTTATAGTCCTACAAAGGCTAGTCAAATCCTAAACCGAGGACCTACATATGGTAAAGGGTTTATAATCATAATATAAACTTAGTAGTTCATCAATTGATTATTACATTGTCTTGGGCATTTAGCCTAATTGCATGTAACATGGGTTTTATTTGTGTTTAGTTGAATTCAAGGATATTGTGAAGTAGTTGTGCATCAGGTGAGTTTCATAGTCCTAATTTTATGTTTTTCTTGGGATGGAAATGATGCAAAATATGTTTTGAAATGTTTTATCGCTGTGATTATGTGTTTATATTTACGTATGGACATTCATGGCTATTATATGACTATGTGATACATGTGTTATTTGGGATCAGATAAGTACGCCTACTTAGTGAGATTGTGATATTGATTTGGGATCGGATGAGTACGCCTACTCAGTGGGAGTGAATGGTACGCCTACCCAATGTGATATGCTTTGTGATACATTCTGGGTAAGATTGGTTGCTTATAGTGCTAGTTATTCTAAGCCCGAATGGGAAATTATGTTTGTGGATATGTTGATTTGATTTTGGTTGCATGCTTGCATAAGTTCATGATAGTTCATTATTGTCCTCCTTTGTTTTGATAATCATAGTAAAAGCATGTATTATTGTGTGTCTAAAACCTATTACTCTCACCAACATTATTGTTGACGTTTTAAGTATCATTTTTAGGTTAGCATCATAAGGAAAGTGAAGTTAGAAAGATTGGCTAGTGAGACCGTAGGCTTGCATGCGGAGTTTCCCTAGTTTTCATTTCGTGTTTGTTTTGAATTGATTCTATGATTGTTTTAGGTTTTGGATTATTTCGTTATGTATTTGTATTGGAGTGACTCTTTTACCTCAATACAAGACTCCTTTTTCTTGTGTTTGGTATTGTCATGACACTTTGTGTCCATTTTAGCTTTGATTAATGCATTGTAGTTTCTCTATTGTTGACACCATTGTGTTGTGATGATACCCATGACGTTACACCTCGTGTTTCTGCCTTGGCGGGGTGTGACATTCTACTCCCATCCCCCCACTTAAATTGTACAATGTATTTATTGTATATTAAGGAAATGAAATAAAAAGAAAGAGTAGAATTAGGACAATAAACTACCTAAGCATTGCTTTAAGATTTGATATTTGGTAGAAATCTTTAGATTATTTCCGTCTAGCAAGCTCTTAATCCCCCGTGATCACAAAAATAAACGAAAGCATAAAATCGTTCTACAAGAATTATGAAGTGTACAGGAAATACAAACCTAACTCACTTTCGTAGGAATCACGGTTGCATTTAGCAGATGCAACAAGCCTTTTAACCCACTTGGTGGCCCATGTGGACAAGTTTAGTCTCGTGAGGGCTTCCAAAGAACATACCCACAAAGTCCATTTACGTATACAAGGTTTAGACATGGTTAAAACTTAAATTTTTGAGGTTTTCAGAAGGAGGTTACGGCGTAACTCTGGTGGTTACGTCGTAATCATGTGATAAAAAATTTAAGTTTTGATAGTGTTATGGCATAACCATGAAATGGATTACGTCGTAACGTTGATGGTTACGGCGTAAACTTAAGTTGTTACGCCGTAACTGCTGCAGATTCAGCAGAGTTACCACATGTTTATGAGTCGAGTCAGTCTCAATAATTGACCCCTAGCTGCTGGATCCTTAAAAACAAAGTAAAAACATGCAAACCAACTAGAGCAAAAAGGAAATTTCATCAAATAAAGGACGTGTTGTCTCCCGACAAGCACTTTTGTTTATTAACGAGTCTTTAAGTTAGACTCATGTCCATTTTACATTTTGTCTTTATAACTTTCAAAATCCTCATCCATGATATTGCTCCTTATAGTAGCAATATTTCTCCTAGTCCAAGTTAATTCTTCTATATTTGAAATTTCTAATTTGGTATAAACCTCTCCTGGTCCCAGACTATATCGCGTAATTTTTACTTGTTCAATTATGATTGGAGGCAGTTCTATGTACGGCATCCCCAGAAGCCTACATCATATTTTATTATATTCCTCGTCATCTAAATCAATGAACCCCTCATATGACGTTGGTTCGAGATAATCAACTATCCCTTCAATGTCGTCTTCGTCATCAGACATTCCTTTGAACCATTCCTTATGTAAGTTATTAATGATCCTTTCTCGAATTTCATTATTTCTACCTTCCCCGCATTGGTCAGGGACATAAAAGTCATCGCTGTCATCATAATCAACTCTGAATTGCTTTCTCCAGTGTTCGGTGAGGATTTTATTTTTCATCATTTCATCAACTTCCCCAAATTTAATTTTTAACCAATCATTTAAACTTAGATCATTCCATTCTATATTTTTGTGGTTGTTGTCGTTCTCACTTTCCCAATAGCATCTAATTTCATTATTGTGTAAACTTCCCTCGTCACCCTTTTCGTTTGATAGGTTGCATGATGCCTATACCTCATGAATCCTATTATTTTTTTTGGTAAATTGAGGTGCACTAGTGTGGGTTTTTCTTACCTAAAATGGGTTTTGTATTTTCTCCAATAGCTTCATGGGCGGTTAAGCAACTCTTATAATCTATTTCTTCATATGTTTCATGAGTTACTACCTCATAGGTGAATAAATCGGTGTTTATCGCAAGGAGGTGGCATGATTCACATGTATTAGTAATGTACGTGAATAAATCAGATTCTAAATTCATTAATTCATCCTCTTTTGTTATCATATTGCTTTGGATCATTAGAATTGATTCATTTTGCATATTTGGTAAATCACTTTTCATTTTAAAAATAACTTTTTCGTTCCCAACTTCTAAAGAAATGGATTTCTTAAGGACATCAACTTTTGCGCGGGCAGTCGCGAGAAGAGGTCTTCCTAAAATGACAGGCATCCTAAAATCCTCTAGAATATCAAGTATAATAAAATCTATAGGTAAGATAAATTTATCGATTTTTATTAGAAGATTCCTAACAATCCCTTTCGGAATGCATTTAGAATTGTTGGCAAGCTCAATGTTCATTTTGATTGTTTCAAGATTTCCAATACCAAGACGTTTGTACACAGAAAAAGGCATGATGCTAATGCTTGCTCCTAAGTTTGCTAAAGCGTTGTTAAAGTCTAACCTTCCAATTGAGCATGGTAGGATAAAGCTTCCAGGGTCTTTCTCCTATGGGGGTAGTTGGTTAAGGAGAATGGTCAAGCATCTATGATTCATTCTAACGTCTTCATTTTCCAGGGTTAATGGTTTTTTGGTTACCAAGTCTTTCATATATTTAGGATATTCATTGGATTGCCTAATTTCCTTGAGGAAAGGCTGATTTGACTTAATTTTCTTTAGGCTTTCCATGGTTTTATGGATTAATGCTTCATTAGCATGTTGTTCAAGCCTTCTGGGAAAAAGAATTGGTGGGATATACGATTCTATATAGTGGGTTGTTGTTTTCCTTGGGGATGTTTGTTTTAAATTGAACTCTTCGTCAGAAATTCCTGTAATATTTTTGGATTCATCGTCATCCGAAAATCCAGAGTTAGCCGAAAAGTACTCGATTTCTTCAGGAGAGTAGTAGAAGGGGGTGTATAAAGGTGTTCTATTGTTAGTGAAAATCTTTGTTTTTATCTGTCTTAGTTTCTGCTTCCTTGGCTAAAGTTATCACCCTGGATTCTAGACCTTGGATGATTTCATCATGGTGGTTTTGGCTTTTTTCTATGTTATGGCAAAAAGTTTTCAGCCATTCGTCTTGTTTTGCTTGTCTCTTAGAGGCTTCCTCGATGTATTTCTTAATTTTTTTGGTCAAGATTTGTCATTCTCCATTGATGTGTCATTGTGTGGTGTATATTTTTATGATTCAAGTTTTAAATTTATCTTTTTGCCGCTTAACAAAACAAAACTTTAAGGGCAGTGTACACCGGTCGGTGGGAGGATTTGTTCGTGGTAAGTAGCGGTGTCGAACCACCTTGAAGCAAGGTTAAAACTCTTGAATTTATTTTATCTTTGGTTTATCTAATACATAAGTTAATTCTAATCTAAGTCAAACCTATGCTAATCCTATGTTAGTTCTAATCCTAATTCTAACAGGTAAAAAGGAGTTTTTGCTGAGAGACTGGCACGGGTTTGTTGGTGACTACAATCAATTCAAGACACTTTAACCCACGAAAGTAAATTAATAGAAGATAAAAGAGCGGTCAAGCCTTATGATAGAAAAATGTATTAGCCATCATCTATCACGATTGAAGTTGGTTTGTTATTCAGGCAATGAATATTATCTCGAGAGGCATATCATTCTTAGACTTTGGCGGGACTTCATCACTAAGACCTAGGGGACCACATTTATTCTGTACAATTAAAGCATCCGCATAAAGCATCCTTATATATTGATTATAATCTATCTTAGGGATTAAAGCAATGGTGATCTTGTTAAACCCTAGCTCACAGAGACTTTACCCACTTACTGCTTAAAGGTAATTTATACACTAGTAGTCCACTTGTCCAACTATCCAATGGAATCAGAACATTATTTGTTGAATTATCTAGATTCACCTACTAGTCAACATGTTCAATAAACCAAAGGCAATTTCCGTTAACTAGTTAAGCCAGAAGCGTATCCTTAGCACGATTTTAGAAGGACAATATTTGTGATCCTATGATTCTAGATGTATAAATCACTATATGGAGAGCTATCCCAGCATCTAGATTACTTGGTCCGTATCACTAGATCCAGTTGAATGATAGGTCGCATACAAAAGCACGTAAACAAGTATAAATTGATAAACATAATCAATAAATCAACGATAAATTAAGAAATCGAGATATAAACAAAACCAAACATTCAGATCTTCATAATAATGGCTAATACCCGAAGGTATTAGCCTTCAAACATCATAATTAATACAAGAGTAATTATTTTAGCCAAGGTAAACTAACCGAGTTAACGAATGATACCAAAAACTGAACGATTACAAAAGTATAAGAAATTACACGTTGTCTTCTATGGATTGGAATGCGTTGCAAGACCTCTTCTGCTCTTTTTCTCCTCTGAAAATCGAATTTTGTGGTTTAGGTATCGAGAATATGATTTAGCACACTTAAAACTCGTTTTTGAGTTTTCTATTTATACTGTCTGGAAGTCGGTTCGATACGGCGTATCCAATGGGTTGGATACGGCGTATTGGAGTTTCTTGGATATTGGAGTTTCTTGGAGTAGGGACCAAACGTTTGATATCTTCCAGAATATTCACAATAAAAAAACTATATCTACCAATACGGTGGTATGACTTCTTCTAGATACGGCGTATTGATCTCTTCTTTTTCCTTTGTGGTCTTTGGTGAGTGCAGGCACGGATACGCCGTATCTTCCTTGATGGATACGGCGTATTGGTCTTCAGAATAGTAATCTTCAAAATATCTTCATTTAAGCTCCAGAATGCGCGCCTTTTGCTAATATTCACCAAGTACTCCGTAATTACTGCAATTCTCAAATATAAACGATTAAGTAACAATTCTTTGCAATAATTATACAAAATGGGTTAATTACATGGGATAAATGATGCTATAAAATAGACGTTATTTGATGTCATCAAATATCCCCCCACTTGAATCCTACTTGTCCTCAAGTAGCCTTTAGAAGTTTATAAAAATGTATCCCTAAGGATATTTTCCGTTAAAGCATTTATTTGATCTATTACAAGTACACAACCAAACACCTCACGAAATAGGAAGATGAAAACACTCAAATCACTCAACTAATCTATGTGGTAACATGTAACTAATTCGCTCAATTGCTCGGTCGTGACGAGTATTCTATCATAAGCTTGGCAAGGATACACATCTCCACCGCTAAAGCTAAGGAGTAACAAGTTTATAAAGGTAAATATGGGTTTGTATGATAAGGCTTAGGGTTGATTACTCTAACTAATCTTTATCGATACCAATATTCCAGGAGGGCGACAAAGACCACACATACACACCCGTAACGACGGGATAGACACATGTGACTGCTCACTCCCACCTCGAATAAGCTAAAGAGTAGGAATAGTAGAGTAATATAGGGTATGGATCTTCTAACTTTCACCAATAGTAATAAACCAACAAGGCAGCTGAGACATGCATACATGGCCGTAACGACGGAATAGACATGCACGCTCGATCACATCCTCATTCGCGTAAAACCCATGGTTAATGATTAGGAAAGGGAAATAAATTGTTGTTAAATAAAAATTACAAAATGAATAGATTAAGTTTAAAATACAAGCTGCTAGACACTTTTTCCTGAACGTTACCATGAAAAAGACACAACTATTTGCAACGTCTTGATCATAGATCAAAAACAACAACCTAAGTTGGCGTTCCTGTAACGGTCAACTTCTCAATCATCCCATACTTTACAAGGCAAGTGGCAATATCTTCCACTTTATACAATACTCTACATCGTCGATTTGTATCAACGAATAATCGATCCTTCGTGTAATCCTTCGGTAGTTGTGAAACGATTATCTTTAAACTTTCCTTCTCTCTTTTTTGTTGCAATTTTTCTATTTTATTCGATTTTTTTTTGTTAACACTATACAACAAAACTCGGTGTAATTTCACCATCTTTACGATCATAATAATTCTGGATAATTCCTTCGATGATTCTTTATTCTTCAGACGTACCAATACTTGCGATGGTAGTAAAAATACATGAGTTTTGACTATAATATACATTCCCATTTGCGATGTGCAAATTTCTTCCAACCGTACCAAAATAGACACAAGACTTGGGAAATACAAACTTTACACTTTAAGCAACTAGTAACTGTAAAATAAAGTTAATCTAACAGGGTAGGCTAAGGTGTAAAGGTGTAACGAAACAAAAAATTGGTGTAGTTCCTAAAGGATTGGCTCTACGGGTTGTTCTATGGGTATCTTACTCTTAAAGTGAGAGTAAACAAAGGGCTTATATGGGGGTTAACTAACCGGTATAGTTAGTTAATAAGCAACATGTAAAGGCGTTTTGGGTGTAATCTTAAAATTTACCAATTTAAACAAGTTACCCCATCTAAATCCATAGTACTTATCATTGCGGTCTAACAAGGGTTATTGTGTGCGGGTTATGTATCAAGCCAAGTTCTAAAGTCTACAACATCACCGACACACTCATATTTTTGTAGAATTTAGGTAAACATTCGGAAACGAAGGTTAATCCTTACAATTATCTAAACAATGGTTATTGTGTGAGGGTTTGAATCAAGTAATTCACATAAGTATGCTTGAAAAATTTTATAACTAATTTTTAATTTGAATTATTTTTTAAGCATTTTTAGTTGTGAAAATTTAGGACAAGTAAACATTCTAATTCAACTCCCTACTTGTAATTAATTTATTTATATAGCGTCCTCTTTTGTATAGATAAAAAATTTTAAATACGGGAATTTAAAAAGAAATTAGAATGGAAAAAATCCTTGTTATTTGCTCGGTAGATTCTCATGTTGTGGTTATTTTGTGCAAAGATTGTAGTTGAACAACCCGCCTTGAAGTTTTCAAGACTCAAAACTTCAGATCTCTAAATGTGGTAAATTCTCACCAATATTCGTCGATATTCCTTTCACGAAAGGGTCTTGTTTAAATATGGAAAAAACATGTATATTTCCTATCTTTTCGTGGTACCTACGGTTAATTTAAAACTAAAACTAAACAAACTTAATACAGGTCAGTTTTGGTGAATACGTCGTATCATGTGCTTGAATACGTCGTATGTCCAGAACTAACAATAATGTTTTTTAAAGTGCATAAAAAGTAAAGACTCATAACGTCTAGACAATCAATACGTTGTATGGTATGGAGCAGATACGCCGTATTGATGTCTGGGAAGACAGACTCGATAAAATTAAATAACATTCTGGGTTGTCTCCCGGGAAGCACTTTTGTTTGCAGCGAAGTCTTTAAGTTAGTCTTTTCTTCCAGCTTCTCCTTTCATTCCATCATTTGGTGCGCGTAACCTTCCATCCGTTGTCCTTTTTCTGAAAAATATCTTGATAGATTTTGGACATATTATCTTCGTTTCTCTCTCAAATATCATATTCACATCTTCTTATAGCAATATATTCTTCATTGGGTCCAAGCGAGTACTGAATAGCTTCAAACTTCTCTACTTTACACATTCTTTTGTTAGGTTGATCATCAATGGATTCTGATGCATTGCAATATTTACGCTTTGTCTGACTTTGTTCATTTTCCTTTTTGGTGTCGCACTTTCCACGGGTTATCAGATAAGGTTTGAAGAACGATTCAGTAGTAGTATTGTTACTACTCAAGATTTTGTCATCCATTCGTCTCTTATTCCAACACCCATTCATCCAAGCATGGAACAATACTTTCTTAGTTCTTCCATCTATTTTCATATGTTTATCAAATGATGAGTTTACTCACGATATGAATTCAAGTGGATCTATCCCCCAGTTATCTCCTTCGTCCAACATTTCTTCTTCTCCATCGTATGATTCGGGATAACATTTATAGAAAAAAAATTCAACAAGTTCTTCCCAAACGGTAATTTTTCCTTCCTTCTCGTATATCCACCATTGTTGTGTGTCATCAGCTAGTGAGAGAGGAAAGACTTTCATTCGTATTTGATGGGAATCCACACCGGGAACGTAGATTAAATCAACCATTTCAAGCACCTTAGCGATGTGGTTTACTGCGTCTTCGTCAAACCATCTGTGGTATGCACTCTTTCGTAATTCCATCAAAAATTCATTGCTGAGTTCCATGTTATATCGTTACTAGTGATAGAAAGATTTGATTCATTTTGAGCATTCACTGTGTATTCCTCTAAAATTAGTTATGCCATGACTTCTTATGGTATCTTCCTCAGTCTACTATCACTGATAAGTACTTCCTGTAACAAAGGTAAAAATATCAGCAGGATCTGCTCTGAAGAAAGATAGAAATTTTTTTAGCACATAAATCAAATACGAAAACTTAGGTTCTATTTTTTGTTATAGATGATCAATACGCCATATCCAATGGAAGTGGATACGCCGTATTAATCGATTGAGGGAATACGTTGTATTGGACAGAAAGTTGGATATGCCGTATCCGATGGAAGTAGATACACTGTATCGAGTTATCGACCAGAACAATGTATTAGCAAAACAATTAAATTAAACACAAAATTATACAAGCAAACAATTAAACTACAGATATAAAAAATATACAGAATATACAAGAATATACACTAATCTAATTAACACCACTCCTAAGGGTTAGATCTAATCTAATGTTAAAAACCAAAATATAAAATATAAATCAAGATTAATTTTCACTCCCCGACAGCGGTGCCAAAAACTTGATGTGTCGTTGTGTGGTGTATAGTTTTTATGATTCAAGTTTTAAATTTATATTTTGCCGAGTTAACCAAAAACACACATTAACGGGCATTGTACCCGGTCGGTGGTAGATTCGTGGTAAGTAGAGTGTCAAACACTTGAAGTGAGGTTAAATCTCTTAATTTATTTATATCTTGGTTTATCTAATCTAAGTTAATTCTAATCTAAGTCAAACCAATGCTAATCCTATGTTAGTACTAATCCTAATTCTAACAGGTAAAAGGGGGGTTTCAGCCTGAGAGACTGGCACGGGTTTGGTTGGTGACTACAATCAATTCAAGACACTTTAACCCACGCAAGCAAATTAACAAAATTTAAAAGAGCGGTCGAGACTTATGATAGAAAATTTTATTAGCCATCATTAATCCGATTAGAAGTTGGTTTGTTTGTTCAGTGCAATGATTACTTATCTCAAAGAGGCAAATCATTCTTAGACTTAGGCGGGACTTTAACTTAAGACCTAGACACATTAATTCTGTCACAATTAAAGCATCCGCATAAATCATCCTTATATATTGATTATAACCTATCTTAGGGATTAAAGCAATGGTGATCTTGTTAAACCCTAGCTCATAGAGACTTTACCTACTTACTACTTAATAGAAATTTATACACTAGTAGTCTACTTGTCCAACTATCCAATGGAATCATAACATTATTTGTTGAATTATCTAGATTCACCTACTAGTCAACATGTTCAATAAACCATTGGCATTTTCTGTTAACTAGTTAAGCCAGAAGCGTATCCTTAACACGATTTTAGAAGGACAATATTTATGATCCTATGATTCTAGATGTATAAATCACTATATGGAGAGCTATCCCGGCATCTAGATTACTTGGCCCGTATCACTAGATCCAGTTGAATGATAGGTCGCATACAAAAGCACGTAAACAAGTATAAATTGATAAATATAATCAATAAATCAACTATAAATTAAGAAATCGAGATATAAACAAAACCAAACATTCAGATCTTCATAATAATGGCTAATACCCAAAAGTATTAGCCTTTAAACATCCAAATTAATACAAGAGTAATTGTTTTAGCCAAGGTAAACTAACTGAGTTAACGAATGACACCAAAAACTAGAAGAAATTACACGTTGTCTTTTATGGATTGGAATGCGTTGCAAGACCTCTTCTGCTCTTTTTCTCCTCTAAAAATTAACTTTTGTGGTTTAGGTATCGAGAATATGATTTAGCACACTTAAAACTCGTTTTTTATTTTTCTATTTTTACTGTTTGGAAGTCAGTTCGATATGGTGTATCTAATGGGTTGGATATGGCGTATTGGAGTTTCTTGGAGTAGGGACCGCATTTGATATCTTCCAGAATATTCAGATACTATATTTCCAATACAGTGTATTGGTCTCTGGATATGGCGTATTGATCAAGTTTCCTTTATGGTCTTTGGTGAGTGCAGGCATGGATATACCGTATCTTCCTTGATGGATACGGGGTATTGGTAGTCAGAATAGTAATCTTTAAAATATCTTCGTTTAATCTCCAAAATGCATGCCTTTTTCTAATATTCACCAAGTACTCTGTAGTTACTATAATTCTCAAATATAAACGATTAAGTAACAATTCTTTGCAATAATTATACAAAATGGGTTAATTACATGGGATAAATGATGTTATAAAATAGACATTATTTGATGTCATCATCCATCCTTAGGTGGTCGATTGGATCTGTATCCTTAGGTCTGTCTGTTATGGTTTGAAAAAGGGTTGCCATATTCCCCATATTTGACTTCTTATATTCCTTTTACTACCTCATTAAGGGGACAGTTTTTATCAGGGTGATGCCCTTCACAAACTTGACATTTTACCATGATTGCGTAAATGCTCTCCTTCAGCTTCTTCATGTCTCATCCCAGGTTGTCCAACTTGCTTACCAGAGCAGCTAGTCCATCATCGCTACTGCTGCTTCCAACATATCTGCTTGTTGTTTCGTCGTGCCATTTATGAGAATGGTCAGTCATGGTCTGAATTGCTGTGAGAGTTTAGGCCGGTGTCATCCCAGGAATTGGTCCCTGCGAATCAAGCAATTGATGATTCATAGTGCTCAAACCTTTATAGAAGTTGTTTACCTTTTTGACGACTATTGATGTCGTGAGTAGGGCACTTGTATAGCAGGTTATTATACCGCTCCCAGACTTGGTATAATGATTTGTCGCCTTCTTGCTTGAAGTTGTGAATATCTTCAAGCTGTTTTACGGTCTTGGATGGTGGGCAATACCTTTAGATAAAGGCCTTTTTGAGTAGATCCCAGGTATTGATAGTTCCTGGGGTGAGTTTATCCACCCATCTCTTTGCGGCTCCGATAAGAGTAAAGGGAAAAACTCGGAGCATGACCGTGTCTTTAGAAACTCTGGGAATATTGAATAAGCCAACGATGTTGAGGACCCGATCAATGTGATCGTGGGCACCCTCATTCTTGTTTCCAAAGAAGGTCTCTTCCCTCAATTCACACATGAATTGACTCTTGATATCGAAATTGACATTGTCTCCGATTTCTGGTTTATCCACGCTCGTTGCTTGGTTTTCTCGTGACAATGCTAAGTATTGTTCCATGGTGAGAGTATTGATGTCTACTCCTGCCATAATTCCTGCATATATAGAGTTTAGGGAAAGAAGAAAAGTAATAAAATAATCAAATTAATTCTAATTTTTAGCTCCCCTGTAACGGCGCCAAAAACTTGATGCGTATTTTCTTTTAAATATATATTTACTCAAGTTTTAAATTTATAAAACTCGATCTCCCTGACAACGCACTAACAGGCAGAGAACCCGATCGTGGGTAGTACGGAATGGTAAATCCGAGGTCATCCCAAGAGCTAAGTTGCAATTAGTTTTAACTCTAAATGTTAAGTTTTAAAAATAATTTTTGATTTGAAATAACACTAAAAGTAAATACTGAAACTAAAGGAGTTGGAGATATCAGGAGAGAAAACGTGCTAGCCTAGTTACTTCATTACTACTGTTATGAATACGTTTTCCTGTGTAATGTTAAACATTGGTTTCATTAGTGGTTTCTAAGGTCGATAGACTTGAATAGGTATATTTAGCCTATCATATACTCCCTGCAATTCTGAATCAGTCCAAATCGTATAGGAGGTAGGTTATCAAGGTTGCAGTGATTAATCCCAACTACTCCTAAAACTTATCTAATAACCTATAGAGATTATTAACCCCCTCTGAAAGAGTTCCTGTGCTTTTTAAGTAAATTAAATGATAAGGCAAAGACCGATTAGTTCCTACACTAGGGATAAAGTGTAAACTCCTCCCTAGTACCTGATTGATCCCATATTGAATTGGTAATCTAATAATGGGTCAAACAAGATCCAACCCACCCGCAATACTACCAAAACCCAAGGTTACATGATAGTCAAGGAATATCTAACGAACCCATAATCTAACAGGAAACAAACATCATAACAATAGTAACTACATAACTAGGCCAACACTTTAAGTGCTTAGCCGCTCATGGTAACAGAAACACAACAAGA
Source organism: Tanacetum coccineum (assembly GCA_026074375.1). Classification (NCBI taxonomy): domain Eukaryota; kingdom Viridiplantae; phylum Streptophyta; class Magnoliopsida; order Asterales; family Asteraceae; genus Tanacetum; species Tanacetum coccineum. The sequence continues at coordinate 51,691 of BQNB010028928.1, forward strand.
AATAGAAGTAATCATAGATTAAAAGCTCATAATTCTTACAGTATTCATATTTGAATGATTAAATACAAAAAGAAAGTAAAGTGTGATCTCCCTTGGACTCTAGGTGGAATTCTTTGAAGGTTAGAAGCCTTTGTCGCCTCTCCAATTGGCTGTGGAGGAAGTGATATCGAAATAGCAGAATGAGGCCTTTATTTATAGATTTTGAACCTGTTACGGCATAACCAATAAAAGTGTTATGCCGTAACCTTCATACACGGCATTCCATAATTAAGCACTTGTTACGGCGTAACTAGTTATGGTGTTACGCCATAACCTTCAAATAGTTTCCATAGCTCGTGATCTTCTTTCCATATATGTAGATCTTTATGGTTACAGCGTAACCATAAGGTGTATTGCACCGTAACTCTATCTTTGGTAAGATTTCCTTCCATCTACATGGTTATGGTGTAACTAGATATGATGTTACGCCGTAAAGTCGTCCTTGATCTTTGAACTTGCTTAATTTATGTTACGATGTAACCATTTATGGTGTTACGTCGTAAAAACTTCGAATAATTGCACTTTAAGTCCTTTTTCCCTTGCTTCTTGTCATCTTCCTGCATTTCTCCTGAAAACTACAAACTGATAGAAAATATCTCATTTTCGAGTATTAGTAAAACATTTGCAGGTAATATAGGGGGTAATTTGACACTAAAAAGTCTTAAATATTTGATGTTATCAAAATGCTTAAGAAATTTGGCTTAAAAGATTATATACCAATGAAAACCCCCATGTCTTCGGATACTAAACTCACGAAAGATGAAGAATGTAAGTCGGTAGACAGTACCAAGTACTGAGGCATGATAAGTAGTTTACTCTACCTAATGGCAAGTAGGCCCGATATCATGTTTAGTGTCTGCCTTTGTGCACGCTTCTAAGAGGCTCCCAAAACCTCTCATCTTGAAGTGGTTAAGCGTATCTTTTGATACATTAAAGGTACTACGCACTTAGGATTATGGTATCATAAGGGGACCGGCAGAGAAATTGTAGTATATACTGACTCTTATCATGCGGGAGATTATGTGGATAGAAAGAGCACTAGCGGTATTTATACGTTCGTAGAATGTTGTTGGACATCTTGGTTCTCAAAGAAATAAACCGCCCTTGCTATATCCACTATCGAAGCCGAATACGTAAGCACCGGAAAGGCATGTCAACAAGCATTATGGATGAAACAAGCTCTGGTCGACTACGACGTTCGAATCAACGATGTCCCAATCATGTGCGACAATAAAGACGCGATTGACCTTAGCAAAAACCCGGTGCAACACTCTCGAACCAAACACATCAAAATTCGTCACCACTTTCTTCTTAATAATGTCCATAAAGGACATATCTCTATTGAAAAAGTGCCATCTGTCGAGAACATCGCCGACATTCTTACTAAACCCCTTAAACGTGAATCGTATAACTATCTACGTCTTGGTTTAGGAATGATGGAACACATTTCATAAATCGTCTCTCTCCTCTTCTGTCTCAATTCTAGTCCGTGTTCCACTCTGTGTCGTGACAACTTAAATACTTCATCTGAAGTACTTTAAGCATTTTTAATTCGCGAAATGCAAATTAAAACGTCACTCCTTCCGTAAAAAAATGTTGTCAAAAAATCAAGTTAAAGACCCTCTACTGAGGGCGGCCCCCATATCTAGGGCGGCTCCCTGATTAAATCAGGCACCCCTCAGATTGATATGGGACCGCCACCAGACGAGCACCAAATATCTGTCATCCTTATTTTTGTAATACACAAAAACAAACACCCCTTCTCTTCAGCCATTGAGGAACCACGAACCTAAAACCACCAAACCTTAAAATCAACCACTAAAACACTAATTAAAGATCAAATCAACACCAATAATCATTCGTGACATCACAAAGATCATCAATTGTAAGTCATTTCATCTATTTTCTTTCAAATTTTTATCTAGGGTTCATGTTGAACAAAAATTCAAAATTAAGGATTTTCATTTTTCTTTTGTTTATGTGCAATTAGGACTATAATAACACAATGTATAACTAATATGCTTCCCGTAGACATAGGATTGCATGATTGAAGAGTGTTTGTCAAAAAATTGTTTTTGCACAAAACCTCAATTTTATTTCAAAATCACTCACGTTAAGAACTCTATAAAATGCTTTTATGCATTGTTAATACATCCTAAAAACGTTTTTGCATACATGCATATTGATCTCATGAACAAAATTCGAGATACATAATTCATATGTATTTTTCGACATGTTTGGATGAGCAAAATTTAATTAAGGAGTATTTGGGTTGACTCATAGGTTTTATTTTTAGAAGTCAAGTTAGCCGCAACTCCACATTTGTTACATATAGTCAACTTGAGTTTGAATCTATCGGGTTTGAGTGTCTTTTGAAAATAAATAAGAAAATCGTTCCCCATTTTGTTCTTGAGTTCTATAGTCAACTTGAGTATAACTATAACTCCGAGGGTCACTTCTTTGTTAATTTCGTCATTCAAAATAAACCTTTTTCTTTCACACTCGAAGAGTTTGGTAATATTCAGGGGATTCCTTCTAAAGGTCACTGCTCATACTCTGACAAGTGGTCTCTTGAATTCTTTGAAATTAGCAGTCTTATAAAAGGTCGTTATCAAACCACTCCTCCCTCCCCAAGTGTCATTAAAACCCTCATTCAAACTCCTTGACAAGGTCTTGTAACTCATGTTCATAACAAGAAAACCATTAATGTTGATGACAACAAAATTTTAAATTGTGAAATTCAACATCATATGAGTTCTTGGGTCGAGATCATACGTGAAAACGTATTCTGTCTAAGAGGTCATCGTGATCATGTTCTGGCATGCCTGTGTCATATGCTTTATTGCATTGAAACCTCCACAAAATACAATCTAGCATTTTTCATTCTTAAACGAATAGAAAGCATTTGGAAATACACCTAAGGCAATTCTACCTTTTGCAATGCTACTGACTAGATTGTTCACTTATATCGTGTCTAATCTTCTCGAGTCATCAAATGATTGCTACATCTTATGTGATCGTGTCATGCATCCTTTCGCTCCTCATTCTGAGCAAAAGGCGCGATCGGATCATGGCACGAAAAGTTGTTGATCTTCCAATCCTAGCTCATCTTCCAATATCCTTGATCATCCATCATCATCTCATCATATAAATGAAACCAATGATGGAAATGATGAAGAGTCTTTTCATTCTAATACCCCCTCTCCAACTTAACTCGTCAACTCATTGTCAAACATTATTCCTAGAGTCTTTGAAAATCCACCTCATGAAAATCAAATATTACACTCTTGCCAAACTAAAATTCTAAACCACCAAAGCCAACATCGAGATGAGCACCAAAAGTGGTTAAGGTCAATTGGAAATGCACTCAAGAATGTGATGATGAGAAAAACGAAATGAAGGAGTTTGATGAAGTGTTACATACTTACTATTATTCTTACTCTTTAACATAACTAATTATTCTATTATGTGCTACTTAGTCTCTTGAATTTATCTTAGATATGCAAGCGGGCAATAAAATTTGCCTTGGATGATCTTTCAATTTTACCATCTAAAATACAATGTGCTTGTTGATTGAATGATTATGCTAGATGAAATTACTATGCATTTTTAAACCTTCTATGCCTAACCTATTGCCCCAACAATCCCTTTGTCTTAGACTAGCTTTATTACATCTAGATGACAAAGTTAAAATTAGTTGATTCTTGAGCAATAGGACTTGATAAAACTTTTTGTCACTGGCCTCTTATTTTTCTGCACTAGAGTGTTAAACTGAGAATTCTAGAAAAAATTCATCATCTCCAGAAAATGGCCCGCAAATTTACTGGCCGGCCCCCAAACATATCTGGGACCGCCAGTATTTAAGGGACCGCCTTTATGAGGGAAACGAATTTTTGTTTCACAGTTCTCTTTTTCTACACATTTGACCCACTCTATCCTAGCCTCAGCTGTCATTTCTCTGTTTAGACACACACCTTTTTACCTCTTCCTCATCAATTACCATGCTTTTCCATATTCTCTTCCTGATGAGGTGTCATTTTATATAGTTTTTCGGGGTCGTTTAACCCTCTAAATCGTGCATTTATGCCCAAAATAGGTACTTAATCGTTCCTTTTTAGGTATTTAGCATTTGGAAGGCATTTAAAAGAAGTACACGTGACTTGGGCTCATTTAGAGAAGAAACGGACAATACTACGGACCAACACCAAGACTCTTGAAGATTTGTGCTCACAATGCTTGAAGACGGCGTCACCAACTCTACATGACGCCGTCATAACCCACTTAGTGACCGCATCGCAACATTTCATGACGGCGTTACCATGCACCGACTCGCACGCAGATTTAGAATATTCTACTCACGACGACGTCATGATTTAAACGCGATGCCGTCGCAGCGATTTATCTATATATACAAATCCATTTTTAGGGTTTTAAGTGTGTAACTTTAGAGTAAAAGAAAGGGACAAACCCTA
>BQNB010028929.1:0-54652 GCA_026074375.1 Tanacetum coccineum
CCACTCATGATTTAGAACTTGGATCGGTAGTGTTTGCTCTAAAGATATGGAGACATTATCTATACGGAACCAAATGCACCGTGTTTACCGACCATAAAAGTCTGCAACACATTCTCGATCAAAAGGAGCTTAACATGAGGCAACGCCGTTAGCTAGAATTGCTAAGTGATTACAATTGTGATATTCGTTGTCATCCAGGGAAGGCAAACGTAGTGGCTGATGCATTGAGCCATAAGGAACAGATTGAGCCATTGTGGGTTCGAGCCTTTGTTATGACTATTGGCTTGGATCTTCCTAAACAAATACTAGAAGCTCAGATCGAGGCCTTGAAACTAGAGAATCTTGAGAATGAAGATGTAGGCGGTATGATCAGAAAGGATATACCCAAGGAAAAGTTGGAACCACGCGTCGATGAAAAAGTTGGAACCACGCGTCGATGAAACTTTATGTTTACATGACAGGAGTTGATTACCTTGCTATGGAGACTTAAGATCCATGATTATGCATGAATCCCACAAGTCGAAATACTCTATCCATCCCGATTCTGAAAAGATGTACCAAGACATGAAAAAGCTATATTGGTGGCACAACATGAAAGCTGACATCGCACATATGTTAGCAAGTGCTTGACATGTGCAAAGGTCAAAGCCGAACACCAAAGGCCATCGGGACTGTTAGTACAACCAGCGATACCCGAATGGAAGTGGGATAATATCATAATGGATTTTATCACCAAGCTTCCTAAGTCATCACAAGGTTTTGACACCGTCTGTGTGATTGTGGATCAACTTACAAAATCTGCTCACTTCTTGCCAATAAGGGAGAATGACCTATTGGACAAGTTGGCAAGGTTGTACCTAAACAGGATAGTAGCAAGATACGGAATACCTATTTTAATCATTTGTGATCGTGATGGGAGATTCACATCAAATTTCTAGAGATCATTTCAGAAAGCTTTGGGTACAGATATAAGTATGAGCACTGCGTATCATCCAGAAACCGACGGCCAGAGCGAGAGAACTATCCAAACTCTCGAGGACATGCTACGTGCTTGCGTGATCGATTTTGGCAAAGGATGGGTTAAGGATTAAGCAATTGCCACTACCCGAGTATAGCATATAACAACATTTATCACTCTAGCATAAAGCCGCACCTAATGAGGCACTTTTATGGTCAAAAAGACGATCACCTGTGGTGCTGGGCCCAAGTTAGGAAGAAGCCCAACTGACTGGTCCTGAATTGATCCAAGAAACAACGGAAAAGATCGCCCTGATCAAGCAAAGGATGCAAGCTGCTCAGGATCGACAAAAGAGCTACGTTGATCGGAAGCGAAAGCCGATGGAGTTTAAAGTTGGGGATAGGGTTATGCTCAAGGTATCACCTTAGAAAGGGGTTGTATGCTTTGTTAAGCGGGGTAAGTTGAACCCGAGATATTCGTAGCCTTTCAAGTGTTTAGCCCAAAGATTGGGAAAGTTGCCTACAAGCTGGAACTTCCCCAAGAGCTGAGCAGAGTTCATCATACTTTCCATGTGTCTAAACTGAAGAAATGTTACGCTGACGAACCATCAGTCATGCCGTTAGAAGAAATTCACGTTGACGATAAGCTCCAGTTCGTGAAAGACCCGTTGAAATTATGGAACGGGAAATCAAACGATTGAAGCAAAGCCGGATACCATTGGTTAAGGTTCGTTGGAACTTTAGGAGAGGTCCTGAGTTCACCTGGGAACGTGAAGATTCGTTCAAACAAAAATACCCACAGCTTTTCATAAACTGGGCTTCGTCATCCACTACAAGGACTCAAGCTTTGAGGACAAAGCTCTTTTAACGGGTGGAGACGGTAACATTTCCCAAATTCAGGTCATTTTACAACTCCTATTATTCGTCACTATTTATTTTGGTCCAATACGCGTTTACTTTTAAATTTAACTTTTAAGCTAAATCGCGTAGACTAAAAATAATCATTTAACGTAAACGGTCACCAAATAAATTAAGGTTTACCTCAAACAAGTGTTATATAGTTATTAAGAAGATAATTATTAACTTTGCGTATATTATTTTTTTTATTGGTCACATAAAAGGCTTACGTCTCGTAATAAAATACATTTGGACACACCCCGGAAATACCTAGACTCAAACCAATACCCATTTTTAAACCTTCAACACAAAATTAAATCAATTATTATGTTACAACCTATGTTGGCCGAATATTGGGAGTAAAACAACTAGGAAAAATCCTTAAAAATTTTCTAATGATCCCTAAAGTACATGTACATCCAAGCTTAATTAAAGCTTGTCCTTAATGTTTCTTAGTTAAGCTATTACACATTGGATGACAACTTTTCTTGCCTCTTTTCTTTTGGATACCCACGGCTAGACATCAACCAACACACAAATCATAAGATTTCCATTATCTTTGGTAAACCTTGTACCATGATCTCCTAATTAAAACTAGTATTGCATGTCCCTAGATTAGACTATTACACAATGGATAAAGACTCACTTTGGCTCTTCCTTCTCTTGTAATCGCGGCTACATGCATGAATGTACACAAAACCTTAAGATTTTCCAAATATTAGGTAATCTTGTACTTAGATTATGAAATTAAGGAATGTACTTAAGTGGTTCTAACTAGAAACTACAAAACCACCTAGTTAGGGCCGGTTTTGGTTTGTTTATGTGACTAGGAATATGTAACTAAGTATTTTGCCTATAAATACACACTCACATATACCATTTTACACTCTTGAAAACTCACACACACCTTAAACTCTCTCAAACAACTAAACACCTAATTGTTTCTCTTGTTCGGGTCACACACCGCAAACAAACACCTTTCTCAGCCCATTCAAACCCGAAGTAAGTCCTAGAGTATTCACACGAGGTCGCAAGAAGGGTTACGAACCAAGACTAGGGTGTATACTAAGCTTTGGAGCATTGGTTTATTATTTGGTCGTGTATTTCATACGTGGGTTGTCACATTGCTCGCGTACACTCGAAACAAAGCCCTAGGACCTTTTGTAAGTCACGTTGAACCTATACAACTCGTAATATACTTGTTTTCCTTTGTTAACTAGTCAATATGTCATGTTATTATATAAATGGCATGTAGCGTGAGTCCATGCACATTAAATACAAAACATGCGTGTTATACGCAATGTTATTGCGTATATACGACTTGTGTGGTGTTAAAATACAAAGAAACACGTAACACGTGGGTTAATAACAAGCAAGACCTTAAATGTTTTGTTTATAAGAAAACTTGGACCCTAACGCGATCAAAGGCCCTTGTATACGAGTTTATACAAAAACCATACGTAAACCTTTGAGGTAAACGTGACGTGGTGGATTGGGAACGTATATGCGACGCCAATAAACGTTTGCATGTGTAACATGACTAACATATGTAGGCTAACAAATGAAATATAGTCGCTAGGACTATTTTCGAACCATATATATTGCTAGGGGAAACAACGGGCCACAATGGACCTTGTATAATCCAAACATGCCTACGCTTAAGCCCAACCGGCCCAACAGCCCAATGGTGGGGACTCGTAGCTTATAATTAAACTCATTCGAGCTTATTGATATACAAATGGCTTATTAAACACGATTATAGCAAACATGCATGAAAGAAAACCCCAATGGGCCTATCGGGCCTAATAGCCATGTACGAAACTAAAACAAGCTCAATAAGCCAACCTGGCGGGCCTACAGCTTATTTATAAGCTCCACGGGCTTATTTAAAAAACCTATGTGCTTATTGGCTCACATGGACCCTAAGGTATATCTAAAAACCAAGCTGATCCTTAAATGGACTTGTTTGCCCATTACCGTGAACCACGAAAGCCCATTACCAGGGATTATTTGCTTATTGGATAAGCCACGAAGTAAAGTCAGCTTAATCAGACCCAAACAAGCTTAATAAGTCTAGAAAATAAGTTGTATAATGTATGAAACCCTTTTTACAAACTTTTGGGTTGAGTTATTGGGCTAACGAGCCCAATAAGCTCGAATAAGCTCAATTAAGCTCACATGAGCTTACTTTTCAGCTTATCAGTTTCTAATAAGCTTAAGGAGGGCATATGTACTTTTGAAATTTCATTTGGACCTTTAAATAGCTTATTGGACCTTAACGGGCCCAATAAGGCTCATTAAGCCCAATAAGCATAAATAAGCTTATCCGAGCTTATTTATAAGAAGTTTCAGCTTTTGTGACTTATTTGGAAGTAATAAAACCGATTGCCACTTGTTAGAACTTAATCGGGCTTAAAATGTGATTTTTACAAGTTAAGGGACTAAAAGTGTCGACTTTGAAACTTGAGGGTTCAAATCAGTCAACTCACTGTTTTTGTAAGTTGAAGGACTGTTTTTGTCACTTTTGAAACTTTATGGACTATTGAAACATATAAGGACCTAAAGTGTAATTTTGTAAAGTTGAAGGGCCAAAAGTGTACAAGTGGAAACTTAAGGGTTTAAAAATGTAAAATAGTATATATTTCATAAACCTAGGGGCTGTTTTGAAATTATGGAAAACCTAAGGGCATTTTATAAACAAAAGTGATTTTATAAACACTTAGCATACAGGACGAATTACATTCGGATATTATACAAGTTAACCGACGACTTAATAAATAGGAATATTTATTAATAACGTTTATACGTATACTATAACGTGTGGAATCGTATACCTTCCCAAGAGCCATCATGTGAATACAAATACAATAAACATGTGCACCACCACACAAGTGATAACAGTATATATAAACTAGCAATTTATTGTAGTTTATACATTAAGACTTTAGCCTAAACTTGTAGACTAAGACTGGCCGTATTTACTTAGGTATTTGACGGTGTTATACATTTGCTATACTTGGACATATTTATCAATTCAGAGGACTATTTACTAAGGTGAGTTCATAGCCCCATGTTTTACAATTATTTAAATGATTTACATCGTTGGGGTGAGAACATGCTTTGTTTTACAAATTGGACGCAAGTGTACATTTATACTATGATTACGTGTTTGCCTAAGTAGCGATAACCCACTGAGCCCTTTTATCATGAACTGTCAATTGCTAGATTGCGAGCGCGAATGTTATAAATAGATCTATTTGGGATTGACATCCCCGTTTAGGTGAGTGGCGCTCACTGTACGGGTTTGCCGGACAACAAACGTATACCATGTCGGATTTGGGATGTTGCGGGTTAGAACATCATTCACGGGCAATGTTGGCAATTTATTGCATTTATAAATGTCGAGCTTCACTGTCATGATCTTAGGAAAACGTAATTACTTTTTATGATGTTTGCATTTGTTGCTTAATCATACACTTGGAAATCTTGCGGTCCTACAATTTACATACAGAAACCTATGAATTCACCAACTTTATGTTGACGTTTTAAGCATGTTTTTCTCAGGTCAATAGGGCACAAGATGCCAAGATACATTGGGGGTCACTTTGTGGAGAGTCAATATAAAAGATTTGAGGCGTATTACATTTTGGGACATTTGTTATAAACCGAAATCTTTACTTATGTTTTCAAACAATTTGAAGCCACGAGCTTATGTAATGAACAAGTATTTTGTTAAATCCAATGTATCTTTTTAAACGACACGTTTAGTGGTCGTTCTTATATCTTGTGCTATTGATCTATGAAGTAACGCCCTCGGATATTCAACATTCCACTGCTACCCCAGATTTGGGGGTGTTACAAAATGCGTTGTAAGCCCATTAGGATTCCTTGGTGTATAAAAGGAGACCCTAGGGCATGTTCATCTTCATATATCATCTAGAAATCGTTTTGTTATAGCTTCAAGGTTTTGTATAACCCTAACACTATTAAGAGTGTTCGTATATTAATATATTGAGGCTGAAAGTTTGGTATTATACAATCTTGTTCGTTACTGTTTCATTGCTTATTCTTCTTAGTATCATAGACTAGATTCCGCATAGTCTTTGATATATTCAATCAAAGTTTCTACTATAGTTGTTTTGAATTTATTCAATACAACTAAGACTTTTTCAAGTTAAGCAAGATCTATTCAAGTGGGATCAACAAGTGGTATCAGAGCTTGTTGAGAAACTTTGAATAAGAAGAAACAATCTACACATACCAGATCTATTTGTTTGTGAAAACATGGAGGCAGTATCTTCACCAATGGTTGCTGCTGTAAAACTTCTAGTGCTTAATCCAGGTGAATTTGAGCTTTAGAAAATAAGGATAGAACAGTACTTCCTAATGACAGATTATGCTCTTTGGGAAGTAATAGTAAATGGAGACTCACCTCCACCAAAGAGAACTGTTGATGGTGTTGAGCAAACATATCCTCCTACAACTGCAGAAGAGAAGTTAGCAAGGAATAATGAGTTAAAGGCAAGAGGTACATTGTTGATGGCTCTTCCAAATGAACATCAACTAAAGTTTAACACCTACAAATGTGCCAAGTCTTTGATGGAAGCTATAGAGAAAAGGTTTGGAGGTAATAAGGAGTCAAAGAAAACTTAGAAGACACTTCTAAAACAACAGTATGAGAATTTCATTGGATCAAGCTCAGAAGGACTTGATCAAACCTATGATAGGCTTTAAAAGCTTATTAGCCAGCTAGAGATTCTAGGTGAAACTATTTCTTAAGAAGATATGAATCTGAAGTTTTTAAGATGTCTCCTATCAAAATGGAAGACTCATACTTTGATCTGGAGGAACAAACCTAATTTAGAAACTTTGAGCATTGATGACCTATACAACAATCTAAAAATTTATGAAACTGAAGTTAAAAGGTCATCAAACTCAAACCAAAATTCACAAAATGTGGCTTTTGTGTCTTCCAATAACTCTAGCAGTTCGAATCAAACTCATGGTTCTAACTCTGTCAATACTGATAGTATGAGTGATGCTATAATGCTTCTACTTTACCAAATGTTGATAGTCTGAGTGATGCTGTGATCTACTCCTTCTTTTCTAGTCAGTCTAACAGTTCATAATTAGACAATGAAGACCTTAAGCAAATTGATCCTGATGATTTAGAGGAGATGGACTTGAAGTGGCAGATGGCAATGCTAACAATCAGAGCAAGGAGATTTCTTAAGAAGACAAGAAGGAATCTAGTTGTTAATGGGATTGATACCATTGGCTTTGACAAGACCAAGGTGGAATGCTATAATTGCCACATAAGAGGTAATTTTGCTAGAGAATGCAGGGCACCTAGTAATCAAGACAGTAGAAACAAGGAGATAACAAAAAGGACTGTGCCAGTTGAGGAAACTACTTCAAATGCTTTAGTATCTCAGTGTGATGACTTTGGGTATGATTGAAGTGACCAGGATGAAGAAGGACCTACCAATTTTGCACTTATAGCTTATACTTCTTCAGGTTCTTCAAGTTCTTTAAGCTTAGACACTAAGGTATCAACTTGTTCTAAAGCATGTTTAAAATTTAGAACTCTCAAAAGAACAATTATGTTATCTGAAAAAGATTTTAATAAGTCTCAATTAAATGTAGGAGCTTATAAAGCAGGTCTAGAATCTGTAGAGGCTAGACTAGATGTGTATAAAAAGAATGAGGCTATTTTTAAAGAGGACATAAAGATTTTAAAACTTGATATTATGGTGAGAGATAATGCACTAACAGAGCTTAGAAAGAAATTTGAAAAAGCTGAAAAAGAAGGAGATGATTTAAAACTTACCTTAGAAAAGTTTGAAAATTCATCTAAGAATCTAAGCAAACTGTTAGATAGTCAAGTAAGTGATAAGTTCAAAACTGGTGTGGGTTATGATAGTCAAGTGTTTGATAGTCAAGTGTTTGATAGTCAGGTGAATGATAAGTACAAAAAGGTGAAGGTTATTATCTGACTGTTCCCCCTCCTTATACTGGGAACTTCATGCCCTTAAACCTGATTTGGTACTTGCTGATAAGGATGAATATGTTTTTAGTGAGTCAGTAACTAGTGTGCCTGCAGTTGCAACTAGTAAAGTTAAGACCAGTGAGTCAAAACCTAAGTCTGTTAGTGAACCACTTATTGAAGACTAGATATTTGACAATGAGAATGAGAATAAGACTGAGTCTAAGTCTAGACAGAGAAAACCCAATAATGCTAAAGTAAAATTTGTTAAATTTAATGAGCATGTGAAATCACCTAGGGAGTCTATTAAGAAGGTAGAGAACAATAAGCAAGCTGAATACCCTAGGAAAAATAGTCAAAAGGGGGCTAGGAGGTCAACAGCAACTGGAATAATTGTTGATCACGAAAGAAATTAGGGAGTAATTTTGAGTTTAAAAATAAAGCTTGCTATGTATGTGGCAGTTTTAACCATTTGATCAAAGATTGTGATTTCTATGAAAAGAAAATTGTGGAAAAACCTGTATGGAACAATGCTAGAAGGGTAAATCACCAAAATTCTCAAAGAATGACTCACCCTCATTCAAAAAGAAATTTTGTTCCAAAAGCAGTCTTAAGGAAATATAGCCTTAAAACATTTAATATTGCTAGGCAAAACTCTTCAAGAGCAGCAGTATCTGTTAATACTACCAGACCAATTAATACTGATTACCCAAGACCAACAGTGAACTGTGCAAGGTCAACATCAAATGTCTTTAATAGAGCACATTCACATGTTATAAGGCACTTTAACAAGTTTACAACAAATAAGAACAGTAATTTCAATGAAAAAGTTAATACTATTTTGGGAAATGTTACTATTATTAGGACAAAAGCAGTAGTAAGTAATAATAAGGAAAATAAGGCTAATGCTGTTAAGGCCTCAGCATGTTGGGTTTGGAGACCAAAGTAAAAAGTTTTAGGCCATGTCTCCAGACACAATGGTGCATCAATGAACTTTAAAAGATTTGACTATATTGATGCACAAGGCAGATCCAAGTCTGTAATGGCTTGGGTCCCCAAGAGAGCCTAATTTTCTTACTTTTTGTGCAGGGAAATCCACAACTAGAGTTGCAAGAAAAAGGAGTCATTGATAGTGGATGCTCTAGGCACATGACTGGAAACAAGTCCTACCTCTCAGATTATGAAGAAATTGATGGTGGATTTGTTGCCTTTGGTGGAAACCCCAAAGGAGGTAAGATTACTGGAAAAGGTAAAATCTGGACATAAAAATTAGATTTTGAAGATGTGTACTTTGTTAAGGCTGGTCACCCCATTTTCTTCAATCATAGGCCAAATGAGTGGACCATGTTCGACTGATTCAAGTATCATTCTTTCGTGCTCTCTATTTTGCATGTGTAGTTCCATTCTAATTTTCTAAGAATCATACAGGTCTTTGTCCAACATTGGTGGACGATTGCCAGCACTAGAGAGTATCATGTACTTAGCAAGAGTATCCTTTTGACCAATTAGAATCATTGAATCCATTTTGATTTTATATAAGATAAGATGAAAGATGATCGTACAGTGACTGAAGGTTGTCGTGTTAAAGTGAGCTTCAATTAAAGTGTTTGAGTCTTTGGAATACATGGGATTTACAATTCTTGATAAAACCAGTAAAACAAATTTTCACAGGATTTTACAAATCAAATAACAACCGTATAATTCCCCTAATGAAAGTGTATAAATCACCCAAGCAAAGCGTATAATTATCCCAAGCAAATCGTATAATTCTCTCAAGCAAAGCGTATAATTCTCCCAAGCAAAGTGTATAATTCTATCAAAAATGTGAAGTATAAATCGCCCAAGAGAAACAACGTATAAATCGCCCAAGAAAAAAACAACGTATAAATCGCCTGAAGAATTATGTATAAATCGCCCAATAATATATGTATAATTCGCCTCATAATATACGTATAAATCCTCTAAAAATTTACGCATAAATCGCCTAAAGAATTATGTATAAATCGCCCAATAATATACGTATAATTCGCCCAATAATATACGTATAAATCGCCCAATAATATACGTATAATTCGCCCAATAATATACGTATAAATCGCCTGAAAATTTACGTATAAATCGCTCACTATTATACGTATAAATCACCTAAAGAATACACGTGTATAATTCGCCCCTATGTATAAATTGCCAAATACACTTTGAAACTCAAAAACCAAAAATCTTAAAAAAAACTCACTTTTTGACGTTTTTACCTGATTTTTCTTGTACTTCTTACCTATCAAAGACTATTAGAACCTTAAAAACACAAACTTTAACGTTTTTGACACGAAAAATTTGAAATCAAGATTGTTGGTACAAAACTCTAGTTCGAACCAAAAAGACTCAAAAAGATGGAATTTTTGATGGATTTTCAAAGATTTTCTTGTACAACTAGCCTATACTAAGATAAATGAAGAAGAAAAATGAAAGCTTTATGGTTTTTAAACCCTCAAAAGGTGAAAACCTCTTGAGAATTTCGAACCAAAGACACGAGTAAACAAAGGTGAAAAACGCACACAAAACCTTCATAAATACCCCATGGCTCTTGATACTAATTGTGGAATATCTTAACACACACAAGGTATGGATACAATATAAGGTTTAGAGAGAGAAAGAGAGGTGGTTAGATGAACACCTAGAGAGAGAAAGTAAGAAAGAAAATGGTCGATTACTATGTGAAACAAATGAACAACCAACACCCTTGTTGGGTAATATATTATAAAAGACTTAATACTAGTAGTATAACAGTTAAGTCTGGTAGTATTAGTTAGTTCTGCCAAGTACTATGTTAAGTCTGGCAGTTCTAAAGTTAGTAAGTTAAATTTGACAATACTATAGTTAGTACTGGCCTTATCTAGTTAAGTCTGTTTATGTAACAGAATAGTTATCTTATAGATATCTTAGGATATATTGATATGTGTGAAAACACATATCCATTTTTTTTTATCAAAATAAACCTAAAAAAGACCAAAACTGTGCATAAAAGGCTTGTATATTGCTTGTTTTGTCTTTCTTATTGTGTAGGTACGGATAAAGCAAAAATCCCAAGAAAACGGTTAAAACCGGGCAAACTCGAACACGGGAACGGAAGAGCACGCAAAAAGCCGGGATGAAGCTATCAAAGTCAAACTATGGTCAAAACTCTCAGTCAACCTAAGTCAAACCACAAAATGACAAAAAACCCAAGTTACCAATTAAGTCCTTCAAAATATCCAAAGTAACTAAACAAACCCTAAATTCCATTAACGATCGTTAGTTTAAAACCTAACAACCGTTATCTCTTTATAAAACCAAATCCCTAAACCCGGTTACCCTTATCCCATAAGCCCAAAATCCCTATAACCCGGGCCCAAATCCCTTATAACCTGGCCCAAAACCAAGTCAAAGAAGAAATAAGCCCGGGTCAAACAAACTCAAACGCACCCTTATAAGTAAACGAGCAGGAAAAACAGTTTTTACTGTTCACCCGTCTCCTTCCTTTAACCACGAAGGTAAAAACAAAGGGAAAACATCAATTGAGAGACAAAAAAGATAATTGATAGGACAAAGTACACATGGACAGAGTAATACATCATCAAACACGCCCTATTGGTCTATCCCCTACAAGGAATGCCACGTTGGATGATAAGGAAGCACAAGGGAATGTTGGGATTTGTACTTAAGGTACTCACAGAAGTAACACAAAGGTGTCACATCATGGATTGCCACGCTGGCAATCCGTGTGCTAAAAAATCTAATCCAAGGGTCAAGAGTGAGCATCCAATGATGAGATATGATTGAAGGGACAAGATTGATTCAAGAGGAGCAGGATATGGTCCTAGAAGCTTCCCTGGTGGCTATAAATACAAGCTCCTCACTCACATATATCTGATATCTTTGACCTTCTTTTTTCTAGTTTTTTTAGCTTTTAGATTGTTAAATTTAGCTTAAGCTGTTAAGTTTTAAGTAAATGTAATTTTCATTTAAACGTTTGTAATTTTCTTTTTAAGTAATGTAATCAAGCTTTTTAGTTAATGAAATTTAAGTTCTCTTTAATAAATTGTCAAAAGTTCTCTATAAGCTCTAGTGTTAGTGTACGGATTCATAAGCTCTTATAAGCTCTCACAAGTCTATAAGCTTGTGATTGAGCTACATTGTTCATTTAATCAACTGAAACCTTTAAAATCAGCTTAAAACCTTGGCTATTTGGATAAAAGGCTTATGGAAGGGATCATATGGACTTAAACTGGCTTATCTCTGATAAGCCAGAGCTGTTGATAAGCTCATTGAGCCATTTAGCCTTTGTTTTGCTAAGGCAGATTGTAAGTTTTTCATTTACTTTACTTGTCTTAAGTTTCCTAGCTTAGATTTACTTAACTGTTTAATTTGCTTATCATTTGCTTATTCTTGTTAGTTTCAGCTTATAAATGCTTAATATGTTAGTTTAATACTGTTAATTCTTAGTTTCATAAGTCTTAATCTTAGTTTTTACTTATCTCTTATAAACTGTCATTAAAAACCAAAAATAGTAGATTAGTGTAGCTTGTTGATTTTTGGCTTATTAGCTTATAGGTTTATGCTTATTAGTCTTATTGTAAGCTAGTTGTTATCTGGTATCTAAGTTTTAATAGCTAGATTTCAAATTCATAAGCTAAAATGAAAAATGTCTAGGTTAAAGGAGTGTTTGGATTAAAGCAGTTTGACCTCTTAAAGTCAAACTGAATTGTGCAAATTATTTTGGTTAGTTTGATTTTCAAATTTGATTAAGTTTTAAGCAGGTTTGTAGAATTAGTTTAAGCTTAATATCATTTAGAGGCTTAATCCACTTGTTCCTGCACCAGGGGAATTCTCCCTTTTGCTTGTTAAAAACTTGATCCAAGCCTCATTGAGATTGGATCTTGTTTATGTTGAGTTTAGACACACTCAATAAGAGTGTGTATTGCCGAGTTGTCCCTTAAGGACACCTGTAAATTAGTTTTGCCCTTTGCCAATTGCATCAGCAGTAGTAACTGCTGTTACTACTGTTTGCCTTTACACTTGAATTTAAGCTAGCTTAATTAGATTTTAGGGTTTAAAATTGAATAAGATTTTAGTTTAGATATAGGATAAGATACTTTAAAACTTGTTTTCACATTTCTAGCTTATTTCTTAGGATAATTTAGTTTAAAAGTTCATAAAAAATAATCTAAAAAAATACAAAAACAGTACTAAGTAGATTTAGGTTCTTAAGTTAGATTTCTAGCTTATAAGTTTAGTTTTTATGAATTTGATTCATAGCATATAAGTAGATAGATAAGTCTTCAAAAGCTTAGAATCTGAAATAGCTTATTGAGGTTTATAGCTTATTAAGTTTTTAAGCTTTAAGTTTTCTTTGCTGAGTTTGCCTCCTAGATCATAGAATTTAGATAGTTAAATATGTTATTTGGATTATTAGCTTATCAAAAGTAGATTCTCCACATCATAAGCTTTCTTAAACAGCTTTTGTTTTTAAAATTGAGCTTATAATGAATTGTGTGCAAGTCTTTTAGTGAATCATAGCCTTTTAGAGCTCAAAAGCTAAGTTCCTGAAACAGCTTCTTCATAAGCTTTTTAAGAGCTTATTTTTAAGTTTCAGCTTATAGTTTCTTTGTTAAAGTTGCTTAAAAAGTTGTCCTTAACAACTTTTGTTCTTTAAGTTTTTTATAAAAACCAAAAAAAGGGAAGTGAAAGTCGGGGGTGAGCAAGGCTCGAACCCCCGACCTCAACACCTCAACCTTTTATAAACACACACACTCCCACTCCTTACCGCTGTGCCCTTGGGTCTTTTTCATAAGACCCTTGCACAATTTATCTTTTATACACATTTTCTCCTTATAAGCCTAATAAGCTGTCTAAGCTTATTTCACAGCTTATTTTATAAGCTGTGATCTCGGGCTTAATTTTCTTAGATTTTAATTAGTCTTAGCTATTTTTTGTAATTTTTCTAGAATTTTTATATTACGTTTAGTATTTTTAAACATTTATTTTCATTAAAAACTTTAAAAAATCATAAAAAATAGAAAAATAATCAAAAAAATATAAATCTTTTTTAGAAAATTTTCTTTTATTTTTTTTTTGCCTTTTGTCATAAAGTTCATAGGAAAATTAGTTTCGCTTTCGTAGGATCTAATTTGCAAAATTTCGTTTTTTAAAGAACGGGATTCGTTCTCGTTCTCGTTTTTCGTGTTTTAACGCTCGTTTCAACTCCGTTTTTGTTCTAGTTTTCTTTAAACTTACTTTTTAGTCAAATAGAGTCCATTTAAAAAGAAAAATTTAAGTTAGGTTTATTTTTAGCAAATTAGGGTTTTTGACCTCCGTTTAAGGGTCCCGTTTTGCGTTTTTAGTTAAATTTTGATTTCCCGTTATTTGTTTTCATAGAGCTTGTTAATTTTAATTGTTAAAAGTAGTTAATCAAATCAACTATTGTTTCCCATTCAAATCATTGTCCGAACAACAAACGTGGTTTCAATTTCACAAGTCGTTGGGGAAACGACCCGGGGAATCATACTTCCCGGTTAAGATACGTATTATATTATATTATATATATTTTGAAGAGTTTCCTTTTCACCTTTGTCCTCAAGGGTAAATTGGTAATTTTCCATCGTATTATATATTATATATTTTAAGCGTATCAAATTTTTGGCGCCGCTGCCGGGGATTTGTGATTAAGATTCTATCGTTTGAAGTTTGTTGATATTAATTTGAAGACCCTTTCATTTTTGAAAGTTTTGTTTTTGTTAAAAAAAATTATAAAAATAAAAAGTAAAAAATATTTTTCTTTTCTTTTTAGTATAAATAGAAGATTAAAACAAAAATACAAAAATATTTGCTCTTTCAATTTAAAAAAAAATAAACAAAGTTGGTAAAAGAACACCAACAAATAATACCTTCAATTGAGGTATTATCATAATAAGTTCCCAACTCGAATCAAAGATTTAAAAACTTGCCATTTGTGTCATTTACGAAATACGGCTCACCTTAAAAAGTAAAATTTTTAAGAGCTACCGTGAAGTAAATTTGATTATTTGGTTTAAGTTGTCTTCTCGTTATCCGTTAATTTAGTTTGTTTAAAAAAAATTAGTTTAAATTTTCTTTTTCTACTTTGTGCATGCGCACTCGTTCTCAAACCCGCAACCGTAACCATCAACAACAAAGCCAACCGGCTGTTGTTCAACCATTTCATTTAGAAGAACCTTTTGTTAATCCTCCATTAGTTCCGATGGCTGATAACCGGACTATGGCACAATTGCTCCAAGCACCCACCGAGGGGTACGAGGATGCAATTGTAATTCCCGAAATCAATGCTAACTTTGAGTTAAAGCATGGTTTGATCAATCTTGTTCAAAACAAACAGTTTTTCGGACATGATAAAGAGGATCCACATGCTCACATCCGTTATTTTAATAAGATTACTTCAACAATGAGATTCCCGGATATCCCGAGCACGTCAATAAAGCTTATGCTTTTTCCGTTTTCTCTTGAAGGTTCAGCCCGGATTTGGCTAGAAAAAGAACCTCCTCGATCAATTTTGACATGGGATGATCTTGTTTCAAAATTCATTAATCAATTCTTTCCTCCTTCAAAAACGACAAATCTTCGTAACGAAATCACGAGATTTCAACAAAGATTTGACGAATCATTTTATGAGGCTTGGGATCGATTTAATGACCTTCTTCGAGCATGCCCACATCACGGATTTTCTGAATTACATCAATTGGATACGTTTTACAATGCTTTGAATGCTAATGATCAAGATTCATTGAATTCTGCTGCGGGTGGAAACTTTTTGGATAAGATGCCTCGTGAATGCTTGAGAATTATCGAGAGTAAATCCAAGGTTCGTAATTCACGAAACAAGGCAGTCATTGCCAAAGTGATTTCGAATTTATCTACTCCAAGAATTTCACCAGATGTTGCTGCTCTTACAACCGAAGTTTCTAAAATTAAGAATTTGATGAAGACTATGCTTATCAACAAACAAAAAGCCCAAGCTCCCACAACCGTAAACGCGGTCGAGCAGAGTTGTGTAACTTGTGGAGGTGCTCATTCTTATAAAAACTGTCCAGCCACCAATGGCAACGTTTATCAAGACGTTCTCAAACAATTCTTTTTTCTAATTTAGAAACTATTTGCCTGTGTAAGCAGAGAGTGCATCAGATTCAGAAATACTAGTGGTGATGATTGGAGCATCAGTTGTGATTGTTGGTGTGGGAATCAGAGTTGTTGTTTGTTGTCGGTACATATTGGATGTGGTTGCCAAGAACAGTGGAGGAGTAGAGTTGTTACAATAGAAAGGATTGAAGGAGATTTCTCACTCTGTCAGCTTGTCCCCCCGAAGAATAAAGGCTCTGATATCACATAAACTGGTATATTATGCATGGATGAGGATTGCGTATGTGGAACTTCAGACTGGACTTTAACGTCTATAATGAGTTGATCTCTAAATCTATTAGCTCCGTCCTTAACAGAGATGAATCAGAAGAAGGTTAAGAATTGATCACCAAAACATAAAGATACAGATAAGCTAGAGCTGGGTGGGTGGGAGTTCAGTCTTCTTAGGATCTCATCTAATTCTGGAGTACTTTTACGCAATCTGCCTTGCTGCATCAGTTAAATCTCTTCATCAACCTTTAACAGAATCTTACAAATCAAGCATTTAAAATCTATTTCATCCTCATTCTTTACACCACCACGAGTTTTATACTTATAGATTTCAATCATCATCAGATTCAGTTCATCTATCTTATCCATATGCATCAACTTCTTGATCATCCTTCTCTTCATATCTAAGTTTTTAATTCTTTAGTTATATCCTTTTCCTCATCGAGAACCCCTGGTTTAGTACCAGTTCCTTCACTTAAGGTAGCAGAGACGACTGTGGACTCATTGGGAACCCCTGGTATAGTACCACTTCCTTCATTTGAGGTAGCAGAGACGACTATGGACTCATTGGGAACCCCTGGTATAGTACCAGTTCCTTCATTTGAGTCTTCAGTACTTGGTTGTCTCTTACTTGTCTTCTTGCTTTCTTTAAGAGCTTGCATAATGTTTGCAGCCTCTTATTCAGTAGGAGTAAAGGATTGATCACTTTTAAGCTTAGTCTTTGAAGTGGCGGGTTTTAACTTTAGAGCACTTGGAGTGTCTTGAATGAATACATTCTTAGAACTTCTTCCACCAGACTTCTTCTTAGCAGATTCAGGGACAGATTCAGTCACAATCCTTGCATGAGTAGCATGGACCTGTCTTGCTGCTTCTGCTTCTTCAACTTCAGTTTGGCTGATAGACTTGCCTAACTCTAAAGTAGTGTCAGGATCATTAGAGATAATGTTATCATTAGCAGACAGTGTGACTTTCTTCTTGACTTTTCTCTTACTAGAAGTCTTTCTCTTAACTGATTCAGGTTCAGGTTCAGACTCTTCAAATACATCAACAGTTTCCTGAGAGTCATCAGCCGTCTTTTTTCTTTGTGAACCTTTACCTCTACTCTTCTTGGGTGGAATCTTACTAGTATAATACTTGATGAACATCTGATAGGATTCAGATTGTTTGATTGCTTCTGTTAGCATAGTCTTAGGAATTGAAAGTCCATATTCCTAATAATCTTCACATGTTCTGACAAACTTTAATCTACATACAATACCATCATTTCTGATTGTATGATAGTGTTGAAACTTAAGGTTTGAGAGAGAATTATGTTGCTTGAGGAAGTGATTGATGATGACCTTTGTGAATCGGGGGAATGGCATGCTTTCTTGCCTTGATCTTTTCTCATTCATGTGATCAATCTGGTAAGCAATATCTTCCCAAATCAACTATGGATAGTTGACATTCTCCCTGTAGAACATGCCCCATAGTATGTCAATTTTGGACTTACGTAGTTTGTCATTGCATGCTGTCTTTCCAGAGAGACACTTGTTGATTATTGCTCTTAGATATCTCCATGGCTGATGCATGTGATCCACAAACATGTTGGTGTGCTTGTATAGTGGACCTTTGTAGCCAAGCTTAATGAGAAAAGGGGGAAAAAGGGTTGTTGTAGTATCTTCATCTGGTACTTCAGTGAAGTTTACACCCTTTCCACTCTTGGACAAATATCTATGAATTATCTAATACATCAACATTGACCACATACTCATTGTTGGCTAAGAGGAATTCATAAGAACCCATGCCTTGAACCTTCTTGATAGAATACCAAAACTACTGCATAAAGATTTCTGGGACATCTGTAGAGATAGTGAAATCCTTGAAGCACGAGGAGTTCTTGACAAGATCAGTGACCACTTGAAATGTCTCTTCCTTTTGTGGAACTGTGGTTTCCAGTCTGACATTAGTAGAGCTAATCTTAACTCTCTTAGTGAATGGAACCCATTTTTCATCACGTTTAGCAACTTGTTGTATTTCTTGAGGATTCACGATTCTGCTTAAGAATTAACCAATACCGTTTTATATACACAACATATATATTTTACTGATTAGATTGGTTATCCTTGAGGATATGATTGATCTATGATTAGGTTTCATGCAAACATGACATAATTACTACACTCTATGAACAAGTCAACTAAGGACAATAGTCACAGTTAACTGAAAAAGTCAACAAGACATTTCCAAGAGAGCTTAGGACACATATTCAATCAGAGAGCAGATAATACATAATACAAGTACATATATGGCAAGATATGAAATATGACAAATTACACAAGAAATACACAAATTTAAAAAAATTTGGGTAGAGTTTCTTTTCGTAAATATGTCATATTTCGCTTGCAATATGTACCTGTACATGTTTTGCTTAAACATGTTTTGCTCAGACAAATTCAAACATATTTCGCTTAAATGAACCTTGCATGTTTCACTTAGAATTGTTTTACATGTGTTGCTTGGAATGCGGGAAACGTGTTTCCCTTGAAATGAGTGAGACATGTTTTGCTTCATTCAAAGGTACTTAACTCAGGTTTTACCAATTAAAAACATGTAATCACTTTTAACAATCATCACAAATATAGTCATAACATCACAGAAACAATAACCACAAGATTAAACAACTTTTTGTGCTAGAAAGAGGCAATTCGTGTTTAGAATCAGGAAGAACACATTTCTTATGGAACACATGACATCTAGGATGCATAAACATAACTTAGGGGGACACGAAACATATCACAAACACAAAACAAACTTCCACACAAGCAAACTCATACCTAGACGAGTATATAAGAACCTAAGCTCAATCTTTTCCAAGTAAAAGAGATTAAAGGAACTAGATACAAGATAATAGGCATTAATAGAGGAAATATGAAGCAACATATAGCAAACTCACAAATGAACACGCCATTTACTCACATGTTTTGCATAAATTCATCATACATAATCATCATATTCACATATGATTTATTTTAAGAATTAAAAACTTGATATGAGTATACACTTATCGCTCCCTTAGGATCAAAACCCCTCAACATATTAGGCAAAAACTACAACTTTTTTCTTATGAACCCTAAATCAACTTTTACTAGATTTCGAGTGAAAGGAGTTTTACACTAATTCGTTTTTTCATGATGATGATAATGTATTAGGAACAAGTAGTTTTGTACCTTTGGCCTTGAAAGCGAGTTTTGATTTTATCTTATGAATCAAGCTAAATGTGACGAGAGAAATATGTGTTTCGATTTGTGAATATGAATGTGTGTGGAGCGAAATGTGTTTGAAAATATTATAACCGATTTATGTTTTGAGTTTGACACAAATGGTCCTTATGTTTTATGTCCTTTTCTATTTCCTACTTAAACTTATTACTAAGCCTAAAAATCTTTTAGAAATGACATATTGAACCCCTTAAGATTATAACTAAGATTATAATTCCTATATTTTGCCATTTAGCCCCTTAAAGATTAAATTCAATAACATTTTAAGACCAATCGAATTACAAATACATTAACTACCCTTTAATTGATAATCCATTATTGATAAAAACCTTTTTTCATTTATTCTGAGATGACTTTTTTGAAAGATTATTTTTTAAAGAATTTGACTATTTCTCCCTCTCAAATAATGTCCCGTTTTCTATTTAAAAAGCTGTAGACAATGTTTGAGTGATAGAAACTTCTTTTAAAAATCTTTTCAGATGATAAACTTATATCATTTAATTATTTTTCAAAAAACAACACCAATAAAAACAAGATTTCTCTCATTTTACATAAATAAATGCACTGATACGTACACTTATTTGATATAGGATGCACGGGTTGTGTTGCAAAGTAAACACAAGCCTTTGAATGAATATGAAGTAATTCATTCACGAGAATAATGAATTTCTCGTTGTTAGGTCAAGTTTTCTTTTTGACGAAATACTTGCCTTTAAATTGACGGCCGGGTTCCTATCAAAAAATAATAGCAAGCCATTTGACATGTTTTGAAAACAATTTGAAATTCTGCTCGAACTTCATTTACAGCCTCGTATCATTATTAAATGACATTTCTAAGGCCGTAAATGTTATCGATTTTCAAAAGGCATGTCAAGAACACCATATTTTTATATTTCTCTAATTTTTTAATTTTATATTTTCTTTTTTGAAAAGTTTATATAAAATGAAAAATCTTTTTGGGTTTTTCTGATGTTCTTATATACATATGATACATAGGATATGTAAAGAGAGTACCACCATTACTCTTCTCTTAGGTCTGCCAGCTTTTTCAGTGTCTCGGGGGGACATGCTTTGCTTTCCAAGCTTTTGATGGAGAATTCTAGTGTCTCATTTGGTTGAAGATGTCTGCCAGTTGATACTCTGTTCTGACAAAATACAGCTCAACCACCCCATTCTCCACTTGTTCCTTGATAAAGTGATGTCTGATGTCTATATGCTTGAATCGAGTGTGTTGGACGTTGTTGTAACATAAAGCAATGGCACTTTTATTATCATAGTACAGAGGTATGTTGTTGAACACAAGGCTATAGTCAGTCAATTGTAATCGCATCCAAAGTATTTGAACACAACATCCTGACATGGCAATGTATTCAGCTTCTGTACTGGATATGGCAGTGCTCTTCTGTTTCTTTAACGACCAACTCACCAATCTATCACCTAACAGCTGCATACTTCTAGACGTACTTTTTCTGGTATCTTGGCAACCCGCATGGTTAGCATCTATAAAATCTGTTAAAGCAATGCATGAATCCTTCGGATACCAGACCCATATTAATGGTTCCTCGTAGGTATCAAAAGATTCGTTTAACCGCATGTAAGTGCTTTTCGATAGGCTTTGCCTCATACCGAGCACACATGCATACAACAAATACAAGGTCAGGTCTACTGGCTGTGAGATACAAAAGGGTGCCAACGCTATTCCATGATAACGTGTAGGATTAACGGTTTTCCCTTTTGGATCTTTATCCAGTTTGGATTTCTCCACCATTGGAGTATCCGTTGGTTCACAGGTTTCCATACCATACTTTTTAATTGATTCTAAAGCATATTTGGATTGATTTAAAAAAATGACTTTGGGCCTCTGAGAAATCTGTAGTCCTAAGAAAAATGATAGTTTGCCCATATCGACATCTGGAATTTTGAACACATTATTTTTGAAAACGTTTCACAAGGATCAGGTTAGTGGAAGAAAAGATAATATCATCAACATAAATTTGTACCAATAATATGTCCTTGCCTTCACGTCTGACGAACAATGTTGGATCGACGGTGCCTTTGGTGAAGTTCTGAGAGAGTAGAAACGATGAGAGCAAATCGTACCAAGCACGTGGAGCTTGTTTCAACCCATAAAGAGCCTTCTTTAGCTTATACACATGATTGGGATTCTCTAGATCTACAAACCTGTTCGGTTGGCTAACATAGACCTCCTCACACAGAATGCCATTCAAGAACGCGGTCTTCACATCCATTTGGTAGACGACAATGTTCATCTGAGTAGCGAATGCAATAAAGATACGGATGGCCTCAAGTCGGGCAACTAGAGCAAAAGATTCCTCAAAGTCTATGCCTTCTTCCTCACGATATCCCCTCGCTACCAAACGAGCCTTATTTTTCAATACCCCTCCCAGCTCGTCTAATTTTACTTTGTAAATCAACTTCAAGGTAATAACCATTACATAATCTGGAAAAACTTCAAGACATTCAAACTCGTTGAGCTCTTCTTGCATGGATTCAATCTAACACGATTATGTCAATGCATCTTTATAACTCTTGGGTTCAACGGAAGAAAGGAAAGTATCAAAATAATAGAATATAGATTCATCTTGTTTGTGTTGTCGGTGGTACCGGTCTTTAGAATGTAAGCAATAACATTGTAAATCAGTGTGGATCTTTTGGTCCATTGGTTGATGTGTTTTGGTGTTGTTGATTAATGTACATGATTTGGATTAACAACCTGAGTAGAGGATTCTTTAGAACTAGGGTCTGGAATTAGAAATTCAATAAAGAGATTATTATTCATATGTGCAACTTTAATATCATGGTCAGCTTCTTCAACATCGAAAGGAATAACTGGGGATGGTGTTTCTCGAGGTGTTTGTGAAGTACTTGTTGATGGTGCATCTTGATCAATTGTCATTGGGGAAGGTGTAACAGTTAAAATAGCAGGTTCTAGAGCAATGACTACAGGAACTTGAGGATCAATACATGGTGGAGGATTTAGGTACTCATCTAACATAGGTTGAAACAATATTTCCTAATCGTTCTTTATTGGTGGGACATACGTAGTTGAAGAAGGAATGTTTGGCATGAGTCCTGAACTGATTATTCCAGGAGTCATAAGTTTAGACCCGGGTCCTGAACTTAATTGTTCAATAGCCATTACTGTCAACTCATCAAAATTAACATGGATAGTTTCAATAATCATTCGGGTCCTTTTGTTGTAGACTCAGAATGCTTTCTTCGCGGGAGCATAACCAACAAAAATTACAATATCAGCCTTCGGTTTCAACTTACCAAGATCTTCATCGTCATTAGTAGGTGGCAGAAGCCCCATAAGACTATGAACATAGGATAAGTCAGGTTTTCAATCATGAAGAAGTTCATACGGTGTTTTGTTATGATGTTTTTGGATTAATGATCGGTTTTGTATATAGCAAGCTGTCATGACTGCCTCTGCCTAAAGAAATACATACAGAGCTTTGTGAAAAAGATTAACCATGGTTCGAATAGATTTCACTAAAGTACAGTCGTTTTTCGACAACATCATTCTGTTTGGAGTGTGTGCAACTTGAGTTTGATGTAAGATTTCAACTTCTTCATAGTAATCCCTCAGTGTCTGATTGACGAATTTGATGCCATTATCAGTTGTGATATTACGAAACATTGCATTCAGACGAACTTGGATCATTTTTAGGAATTTAATTACGAACTCTAGAACTTCATCCTTTGAATGTAGAAATTTCACTCATTTAAACTGAGAAAAATCATCAACGATAATCAGTATATATTTTCTCCTATTGATACTTTGAACCCTCATTGGCCCGTAAAGATCCATTGGCAGCAGATAGAGTTTTTCTTGAATGGAGTCTTTAGCTTTGGGTTTGTGGGCGTGTTTCTTGCTTTTACCAAGAGCACAGGCAAAGCATAAATGATCTTTCTGATACTTTAGTTTTGGAAGACCTAGATAGACCTGTTTGGATGATAATTGATTATAATCTAATTTTTAAATGAGATTAATCTTCGATGCCACAATCAATGACATGGTTCTTTGAGGAATTCGGCAAGAGACATTTAGAGAGAGAGAAGCCATAAATTGTCCATAGTATAATGTGTATAAATTTGAACCCCCTAGATCCCTTAAAGTAGGATCAACACCATTTAAGTCACGAATTGAAACATTTGTGTTTGCAATAAAGTACCTCGAGATCTGAATACAAAATTAACCACAAAGAATAAGTTTGTGATATCCTTCCAATAATAAACCTGAGAGATTATAACATTTCCCATTTGATAGTCTCCATAACCTATTATCTTAGCAATATGATCATTCCCAAATCTAATGGTAACCTAAAATTTACCGACGAAGTTGATGAGTTGAGAGCGGTTTTCGGTAATATGCATTGAGTAGCAGGAGTTCAAATAGTAGAGAACAATTTGGACAACTGTATATCGTTAAGGAACGGAGATGGAACGTCGGAAAACAATGGATCCTTAGATTGTTTGGGTTCTAAACAACCACCAAGGCGGATGGGAAAGCAAGGTGTAACATTTTACTAAACATCACACAAGATGATAGATTTTAAAAACCATAATGATAAGAAAGTATAAATCTTGAACAAGTCTAGTGCAAGTACACAAATTTCCACTTTAGAATGTCACCTGAAATGCATTAAAACGGTCAACTATCAAAAATTAGTGGTGAGCTTCAAATATTATGGTAATAAAATAGTTTTAGAAAAGGGTACATGTCCCGATAATATGTTTGCCAACAAACATGGCAAGTCATCAAGAACAGTTATCAAACAAAATCAACTTCCAAACAAGTGAGAGTCCAGTCCAAAAAAATCAAGTTTTCAGAAACAATGTCCGTTACCCAAAAAGTCGACATAACACAAAGCTATGTATATGTATGCTATAGTTTTATTGCGAAGGTGCATACTTATCGGTATTCAGCCTACCATTAAAAGATCCATCAAGTTCTAGTTGTATAGTGTGGAACAAACACTTAGTACTATGCACCCTTGTGCGGAGAGTAGGGAGGGGGCTAGTCTCCTAATACAGCTATCCATAAGTACTAACGTCGCAATCTGTTGAGGGGGAAAAATGACTACACGTTAAAAGCAATGGACGGGTTTTTAAGCTACACAACATACAATTAAGTTCAAGGTTCCGAGTTCAACATCGTTTCATATTTCCAACAGTTTCAATCATGTTCAAGTTTTAACAAGTTCAAATCAGAGTCCATATCGTTCAAAACAATTTCAAGTTCAATTGAGCTCAAATAGATTAATTACTTAAAATAGTTGCCACAACAAACGGACAATCATGCTTTCCACCCCTAAACATTTAAATTCATGTAAAAAGGGAATTGTGTGAAAATCACGAAGATAGGAGCTATCGATCAAGAAAACAACAATAAAGAAGAATCAAAAACATCCGTCTCAACAGCGACCTATTATAATAGATTGGTCCGCGTATAAGAATAATTTAGGTATGCGAAAATGCATATTATGAAATGATATGGAATATTCTGTATATCTTCATGTATATAAAATCCTATGCTCGAAGAATCATGAACACAAAAGACTCAGCCTACCATTTCCACCCCTTACGTTTTACTAAATTTTTACATTTTTTCTTCCTAGTCGGTTGACTCGCTTAAAAGAAATAGCTAACAACGATACACAATCAACGTACATCTCCTCTTTTTATTATCCACCTATACATATTTTTAGACTATCTGTAATTTCCAAAAATTTAGTATGTTAATATTCTTTTTTCAAAATACAACAAGCAAATGTCCGAAACAGGGTCTGCTGGAACCTTGCCAAAGTATTGCATGAGCCAGAACCCCTTAAATCCATCTAGAAATTCTAGTAATATTTCAGGGAAGATCATACATATTATGAAGATGCTACTGTGTGAATTTTGTCAAAAAATATTAAGTTTAGATCCACCTGCACACTACATCTTTGGAATCTAAATTCTCGACCAGAATTGCAGTTTTGACAACACATTTTGTAAAGACCTTTTGACTAACTTATTGTTGGGTTTCAAAAGTTTCTTTAGTGTTGCTACTTATACAAGTTACTACTGCTAGTTCTACTTAGTGTTGCTGGTGAAGAATGCTAAAGATTCAAGAAATAGACTAAGTAGTCTCGTACTGGTTAGTTATAAATATGTTAGTACTGCCAGTATATATGTTAGTACCTTGGTAGGTAGAGTTAGTACTGTTAGTTAGTAAGTTAGTACTGCTGCATATATAGATAGTATGCTTTTAAGTGATATAGCATGAGATTTTTTAGGGAACTAGATATGTATGATCACTTAACGCGTTTTGATTAAGCCCATTGAGGGTTTCCTTGGTGTATTAAAAGGAACCCTACGGCACTAATTAGATATACAACCTCTTTAGTTTCACAAATATTCCATAGTTTAGTATCATAATCTGTTAACCTAGCAGATTAATAGTTATCAAAGTTCTATTTTTTTCATTGTTATTATTAGCAGTTTAGATAGTTAGTTTACGCTATAATTATATTGTTCATAGGCAATTGTTTCTCTTGTATGATAGTTTGGGATCTAACCAATTTAGCTACCACCCGTATAGGCTAGAAAAGATCTATGCAGGATTAGGTTCAACAAGTGGTATCAGAGCTGTTGAGAAACTCTGAGTAAGATGAATTCAAACAGATATGTTATAAACCTTACCTTTCAGATCTATTCAATTAGCAGGCGAAGATGAATTTCGATGATAATTAATCTTCCACCAGGCACCGGAACACCTTACACAGATACAAGCCCCTCATACTATGTCAAACTATTTTAAAATCCTATTCTGAAGAGATTAAGATGAGATGACATATGAGCCATGAAAGGGACATTACTTGGGGCATTACGTTATCCTATATGAGAAGTATACAGAAAGGGAAATGGTCTAGTACAAAGTCTTCAACAGATACAAATGGACAATAAAGGGTTTTCCCTCCTAAACTTTGAAAAGATTTGGCTAGAGAAAGAGAAAGAAAAGCAAGAACTACCTTGCTCATGTCTAGACTAGAAGATCATTTAGCAAAATTTCACAAAATGACTGATGCTAAAGATATGTGGGAAGCTATCAAATCCAGATTTGGTGGAAATGATGAATCTAAGAAGTATGTGGAAATACTTCTCAAGTAGGTTTCAGAGTCTTTTGAGTTCAACTTGAGATTCTGGTGCAGGTGTTCACTAAAGATGCCAATCAGAAGTTTCTTAGCAGTCTTTACCTGCTTCCTACAATGCCAAGTACCGTTGATAATGAGGACCAAGCCAGGAGTATCTTAGTTTCAGATGATCTCTATAACAATCTTAGAGTTTTGAGTATGATATTTAAAGGCTTCTACTATATCTTCTTCAGCACACAGAATGTTGACGTTTGTTCTTCTAAATAGAGCACTAAACAGTACTAATGTGTTAGTAACTGCTATGGTGTTTCTATTCTTCTGGCCATAACTCACAAAAATTGAAGGATCTTATCATACAGATGAACTCAAGTACTCTTTCTTTGCTAATCATTTAAGTGGTCACATAATGGATCATGAAGATCTTGAATGGTTGATGAGTTTGATTTAGAAGAGACTGGATTTGATATGGCATGTGGCCATGATTTCCATAATATTAAAGAAGTTTACATGATTGATAAGGAGAAGGCTGCAGTTTTGAGCCAATGAACAGTTGGCTTTGACAAGCTAAGGTTGAGTGCTTTTATTGTCATAACACAAGCACTTTTAGAGACGTGCAGATCAAAGGAAATCAAGAAGCAGAGAAAAAGTGAATGGAACACTAGATATAAATGCAAAAGAAATGGAGGAGGACCTAGAAATAGGAGGAACCTATAAAGCTTTTAGTATCTCTTGATGGGGATGGTGTTGATTGGAATGGTCATATGTAGAAGATGAGCATAGCGAACTTTTGCGTTGATGGCTCACAAGCAACTCTAGGCTCGAACTATGAGGTAAACATCTCTGTTCAAAAGAACTGTGAGGAATCTTACTGCTAAGCTTAAGAAATTAAATGATGAACAAAGGGAACAACTTGGTGTTGCTTGTATAGAATTCATAGCTATACTAAGCTTTATAAAAAAGTAGGAAGCTCAATTGTCTGTCATCAACAAAATTCAACTCCACTATATATGAAGAAAATAATTAGGTTTATGGGAAATTAAATTTTGTTGATAAAATAAGGTGCTAATATTATCATAAGAAACTTTTGAGCAGAAGCCTTTTAAAAGAAAAGAAGAATTTAAAAACCAAACTTGAAAATTTTCATTAGTTCTTCTAAAGGCCTTAGTAAACTACTAAATAGTCAGATGAGTACTAGGGACAAATCTGGGCTTGAGTATGGAAATCAAATACATGAAGGTTGTAGGTCCTGGTGTTGGATCTATATAGCCTTTGTAAGACAATAGCTAACTTAAATAAATCCAAATCCACTATGTGAGAGACACTGACGATGAATATCAAGTGTTAATGCAGAATTTTAACACAAGTATTAAGAAGAATATAATACTAACTTTGCTATTGATTTCTATTAAGCTTCAATGCTTCTATTTGTTATATAAAACTCTATGCCATAGGGTTCCTTTTATACACCAAGGAAACCCTAAAAGGCTTTACAAAACGTGTGAAAGGATAATGCATATCCTTTCCTAAGATATCTCCTAAAATATCTCTAAGATAACTATTTCCTCTATTTTGTTACATAAACAGACTTAACTAAATACGACCAGTACTAACTATAGTACTGCCACTCTACCAGTACTAACTATAGTACTGCCAGACTTAACTTAGTACTGCCAGACTTAACTTAGTACTGCCAGACTTAACTTATACTACCAGACTTAACTGTTATACTACCAGTATTAAGTCTTTTACAATATATTTCCCAACAATCCTCCCCTAACTTGATCTTCACTTGTGAACTTCAAGTTTCTTCAAATGTCTTCAAATTTGAGCTTCCTAAGGATTTTGTAAATAAAATTCTTCAAATTATTCTTGACTGCACTTCTTCATATTCATCTCTTTATTTTAATCTTTGCAGAACGATTCTTCAATGCATTTCAGCATCCAATCATATAGCAATCAATATATTAATTCAGACTATTCTCAATCTACTTCAAGGTGTGTAAATCGGTGATGAGGTTGAATCATTGAACTTTTTAAATGGATTTGATGTCTCTTTTACCAGTTAGCCTATTTACTCTGGAGTAGTCAGTCTTTTGGCCCACCAGAAGAAGGTGCATGTCATGGTCCGATCCTGAAAACCATAATTTCAACTGCTCAATAAATGAAAAAATTGGTGAGTTGAATACCATATGGTTTTTGGCAAACAATTATTGCCATAAAGGATTTGATATGACTTTACATGTAGCGGTTTGCTACAGGCTAGTCAATCCTTTTGGCACCTAGAAAAAGGTTAAATTCCATGGTAATGATGACCATGTCAAAACTCTTTGTACATGAATTGGTGAGTTGATTGTACCAATCAACTTTTTGGTAAGTGTCAACCATCTAAATATGGATTGCAATTGGTCTTTACCATATGTCATATTCTCATTGACTCGTTATGGTTTTTTTCCACAGCCTTTTACCACAATCATAATCTTGTGGGCTAGCCAATAATCTTTACTGACAGATATGGTGAGTTGATAAACCCATACAATTTTTGGAAATTGTCAGCCATTAATGAATTTGAGAGTTTTACCTCAAGAGCCGTTTGCTCCAGGACTAGCATGTCCTTATGTCTGTAAGGACATGGTGGACTGTTAAACATTGTTGTGTTAGTTACATAGCTCCTCACACCATGTGTTGTTTCTCATCTTCATTCTAGATATTAACTCATCTAACCTTCAATTTCTTACCTATGCCAGCTTGTTCTCCATCATTTTTCAAAAGTTTTGTAGCAATCCTCATCTGGCTTTTCTCCTTGAAATTGTTTGTCCATACATTGCTTTGAACACTTCAGCAGATCTCAAAAGGATACTTTTCTCTTATTAGCTTATATACTATATATATATATATCCACAGACTCCAAGTTCAAACAGTGTACTCTGCAAGCTTCATAGTATCTCCAACAAATTAATCTTTGTTGACCTGGCAAACTCCAAATTGAGTCTGTACTAAGGGGCTCTTCAAACATGTTCTTCAAGTATTCCCTAAGTACTTTTTCAAATTCATCCTCTGGTTATATAATTCAATACCATGTTTTCTCGTCGAATCATGTATAACTTCTGTAAGATCATCTCTTGGTATGTCAGTCAAGCATGCTCCAAATATAGCTTATGTATCCTTATCAGATCCATTTTTCCCTTACAATCTGGTATACACCTTTCCTTCCTTGCTTAATGATCTTGTAACTTGCTATACTGGGTGGACTTTATTGGCTACAGGAACAAGATTAATAGGGATTTTACATTACTGAAGTATAATCATCTTTTTCACTAGCTTCATCTGAATCTTCAGAATCATCCTTATCAAGGTCTGTATGTAATCCTTTCCTTGCTATCTGTTTTCTCCTCTTCCAGTTCTTTCTTCTTCTCTCTTTGTTGGTTATTATCATTGTCTTCTTCAACCTTTCTTCTGTTGGTTAAGTACCTTTCATCATCAAAACTTTAGTGTCTTTGCAGTTTTTAGTTTGGAAACTCTATTACAATTCTCTTTTTTTTTTTTCCAACTTTCCTTTGTTGCTTCAAGGTCATAGGGACTTAGGTATCCATTGTTTATCAATTTTCAAAATTTGCTTTCTCTTCTTCGAATTATTCAACTTCTATCAACTGAGTCAAACTTCATGTCCCTTTGATTCTTTAGAATAGTTTGTCATATAAATTTCCTGTTGGCTGTGTCGTGAGTTCATGTGCTTATTCCTTTTTGCTCGTTTTCCTCTGCAAAGTGTTTCTTCTTTGATTTTACCATACGACACCATTCTTTTTGAATAATTCTTTAACAGAAAGATCCTTTCAGAACATTCTCCATTTAATTCGCATTTGCTTCAGCTTTCGCTCTAATTGTATACAATTTTCTTCCAGTATATAGATTGAGCTTCAAAACTGAACTTTGAGGCCTTCTTTTCTTTTGTTCACTCTGTTAATTCTTGCTCTTCAGCCATTCTTTGAGCTAGAAGTGATCCAATGTACCTTTTTTTGGCCTCTTTTCCGTTTCCAAAAGCTTTTTCTAATGCATCTTACCTTATGGCTTCAAGCAAGTCCTGCTTTTCTTGAAGAATTTGTTCTTTTGTGTTTATAGAAGCTTGCAGTCTCTTCTTCTTTCTGTCTTCGGAGCCTTTCCTTCTCTTCTACCTTTGTTCTGGAGAAGGTGCTGAGACTCTTTTGACTATCGGTAGTAACTGGATTACCTGCCAGTTATTAACCACTCTTAACTGCCAGCATTTATTTGATCAATATCAGTACTAACTTTAATGCTGCCATGTATTACTTCTTCAAAAAGCAGAATTAACCTCTTCAAAGTCCAAAACATTCGATTATAGGGTCCAGCAGATTCTTTTGTAACTCTTCCTTATCTTGTATCTCTTTCCTTTTATCAACTGTCATTTGTATCTTTTTAACTTTTGTGAAGATTGTAGCAACTTCTAAAGTTGTAGGGTTAGTCTTTCAAATCTTGTTCCTCCCTGAAGCATTGACAGTTTTGAGGGCGTCTCTTGAGGGTAGTAACAAGCTCTTTGTAACATGAAACCAGTTGATCTAAATCATTGAAACCTTCCTTCCCCTGACGCTCTGTTTCTTCCTCTTCAGATTCTGACAATAGCAACCCTACTTGGTCTTTCTCTTTAAGCAACATCCAAAGTCTTGACTCTTTCCACAAAAAGTAGGATAGCTTTCCAAAGGTCTGTTTGGTTTCATTGGTTGCTTCTCCAAGTCATCATATCCTTGTCATTTATTGGGAAGTAATAGCTTCTTGGTGAGGTTGTAGGGGCTGTTTGTCAGAGGATGGTTGAGCAAAGGTTATGTTCCATTGGATCATGTGCAGGTGAAGGTGTAGGTGAGGGAGGATGCATTGGTAGTATTCAGCATTAGGTGTAGGGTGGTTCAGGTTGAGAAAAAAGGTGGAATAGTTATGGCTTCCAAATGGTATAGGTTGAGTTGTTGGTGGTGTTGGTGGTACCACACTAGATGATGTTGAAGGTTGCAGTGACAGATGGGATTTTTGTCCTTGCACTGGGTATTAGCAATTGACAACTAAAGGCAATTAAAGGTCTTGGTACTCCATTAAACCCCTTTTCATATTACCAAAAATCTTTTTGGTTCAGGGTCACAGGACAGATAGGGTGTTTTGTTTTCCGTTTGAATTTCAAAATCCGTTGCAGAAACGAGGGATACATCAAAAACTTTGTTTTGCTTTTCATGTTGACACTTGCCAGCAAATATTAGTATTTGAAAAATTATAAACTCTGGCTTTTAGGGGGTGAATGACATATCAAAGCCTGAGTTAGTAGTAATATTTGCTACCAAATTGATCATCCACAATCTTGAGCTTATACAATGCATAAATATGGTGGGACTAAAAATCTCCATTGGGTTTGAAAATAGCTTTTCAAAAGGTAAAAAGATAAAAGGATCCAGCAGTAGGATACCCATATGCCCTCATCCCATCAAAATTTCATTGTTTGGAACTCATGGTAATCCCTGAAGCAATTTTTTTTTATGCTAACTGAAGCTTTTTTTATAGATTGCCTCAGTGATTTGGAACACAATGGTATCATTATTGGCGTGTAATTCTAGAGTCCATCAGCAAGAGTGTTGCAGTAGCAAGTCTGCCTATAAACAGTTTTTGATAGGGATCATAGATAGTAGGTTAGTAGTTAAAGCC
Organism: Tanacetum coccineum; assembly: GCA_026074375.1. Lineage (NCBI taxonomy): Eukaryota > Viridiplantae > Streptophyta > Magnoliopsida > Asterales > Asteraceae > Tanacetum > Tanacetum coccineum. Next base: position 32,379 of record BQNB010028929.1, read on the forward strand.
TACTGAGGTTGGATACCTCTTAGAATTATCCACATTCTCTGCAACCCTGTGCACTTTCATCTGGTTTGCACAAACAACTCACTTGATTATGTTGTCGCAGGTATTTAATTGAGCCATGATATCAGGGAAGTAGTTATAAAAGGTTTGTGAGTGAACTGAAAAATTTATTGGGGTTTAGTTACGATGAGATGTAGATGGCTAGGTAACAGAGAGTTGACTATTTTCTTTGTAAAATTAAGAGATTTTTAATTTGCGAAAATGAGTTAGCAATAAAAGATAAGTATGAAAGAGAATTAAACTTTATCTATATATGGTTCTCTGTTAATTGACTCAAGAGAGCCGTAAAAATTTGTAACGGTAACAATTTTTAAACAGTGTTTAAACAGAAAAAAGGTCCAAATGAGCCGCAACCAGCATAACATAACCTTCAGTATTAAAATTTACACTACCAGACTTAATTTGGTCAACCAAGAATTTATTATTTTACAACCGAATGTAACTCATTTTTTCAACCAGAAGACGGTAAGTTTTTACTGAAGACTTTCAAACATAGGCCCTTATCACACCTGCTCTTACATCTGTAAATCCATGCTATTCCTGTAAGAATTAGTCTAAAACAAAGAAAAACATGCTGCAGGAGTTTGTATAGACAGAATTATCTTAATACTAACTACTGAATTAATTACTACCTAACTACCAGTCATCTTACTTCTTAAGCTGATTTAAGTTAAACTAACTACCAAAAGTATACACACTTTACAATTTTGCCTCCCCTTATATGAAGCTATGTGTTTAGCATACCATTACTAACTTACTAAGTAATTAAACTGTGAGTCCATCAAATGTTTATGTCAAGTAGGTCAACTACATGAACGTCTGTGTGGATTTTCTCCACACTTTGAGCTTCTTCTTCATGAACAATTTCTCTTACAAATGGCGGCGTATCTCGATGTGCTTTGTCCTTGGAATGATAATGGGTTCTTTCACAATGCAGATTGTGCTTTCATATCCAATGTGGATTTTGGTATTCATGAAATTGAAACACTTTGTCCAGTAGTTGATTGTGAAACCCTACATTACTTTGTCCACAACATTTTGCAGGTCAGCTACATATTCAGTCTTTAAGTTGTAGGAAGTAGCACTATGGTCTGTTTCTTGCATTGCCATGAGATAAGTCTTATGTCCAAGAAACTGACAAACACCTTTTTGTGGATTTCATGTCAAGGTTGGGACCCACCATTATCTATGTTAGAGAATGCTTCCAGGTCTAAAGGTGATTCTCTAGATACCATATGCCCAAATGTGGATTAGCCTTTATGGTACATAAGATTCTTTTCATAGCATTGAGATGTGATTCTTAGGAGTGGACCTGGAAAACGAGACAAACACATAATTGCATACATTAATAGGCTAGAGGCAGTTAAATACATGAGAGGACCTATCATGGATCTATATAAGTGAACATCCACAATCATACAGCTTCCTCAAATTTTATTTTCTTTGTCAATGCACTTTAGGTCTCTATGGGGGGTTATTGCTGTTTTACATTTACAAAGATCAAATTTCTGAGTATCTCAGCTACTTACGTGTCTGGAGATTATGAAGGATTCCTGTCTTGTTTTTGTTTGTTTGATTGCTAATCCCAAGAAAAATGTGAGCTCTCACCCATAGAACTCATCCTAAAATCTGGCTTTTCATCAAGGCTTCAATTCATCATACTAATGGACTTTTTGGTAAAGATCCAAAAATATTATCATCAACATACACTTGAAACCAGCATGATCACCTTTTGTCCTTTTTAATTAAATAAAGTATTGTTCAAGCGTCCCCTCTGTATCTATGCTTCTCTTAGGAATGTTGATGAGGTAGCCATTACCAAGCTCTAGAGGCTTGATGCTAGTCCATACAAAGCTTTAACCACCTTATAATATAACCTTCTCTGGGTGATCAGGATCAACAAAAGCCATGAGTGTTGTGAGGACATATACCTCTTTCATCTTATAGTTCCATACAGAAAGCACTTTTACATCCAATTTGGTATACTTATGAACCCCATAAAATGAGGAAAGGCTAAATATAACCTGATAGCTTCTATTCTTGCCACAGGAGCATAAAAACCTCATCATAGTCAATACCTTTACTTCCTGCTGTGTACCCTTGCCACGAATTTTTTCTTTATTTTCTAACACCACTCCTTTTTATATCTTTTATTTCTGTAGACTATTTTGTACCAAAATTTTTTTAACTTTTTTTAATTCCATGTGAGTAGATCTACATAGAACCCATACCATGTTGCTCAGTTTAAAACGTATAACAATCCCTTCGTATGGCTTGAACCAACATGTCTATCTTTTAGCTTCATAAATCTTTTTTAAGTTCCTCATGAGGTAGAAAATGGCATATCAAATTATGCTGTTGATCTTTGTAAATTGTTTCATTTTGTGATTTTGAATATAGCTTTAAGAAGTGCATGAGCTCCTGATTTTTTGACTCTGCATTTTTGCTTTCTAGGTTGCACAGAAAAAAAAACTGACGTAGGATCCCAGGTATTTGAACTTTTTGGGTGAATATTGTGAATCATAAGCGTAGGAGTAGGGGACTGACTCGTCAATTTTTGTTGGTAACTATGAAGTCAGTTTTCACACCCTCTTCATCATTAGATGCGCTCATCAAAAATTTCCTGTCTCACAGAACTTGTGATAGATTTCTGGCTATGGCATAGGTGAATCATCAGGATCTAACCTTCCAATTTTAACTGACTCACTACCAGAATTAACTGAAGGACTACTGGTAGAGTTATTTTCAGATCTGTCCCTAATTGCTTTAAGAGCAATTTCTTCAATTCTCTTCTATTATAGCCTAAGATTCTCTTGGATTATCTTCTGAAGTGTCAGTAGGAAGAAGCCTTTATTCTTCTTGTTTCTTTGAATTTGTACGAAGATGTCCTTGATGCAACTTTTTCTTCTAGTATTCGTTACAATGATAAGGTACTCAACAATAAGCTTACTGTCCCTCATCCTTTTTCCTCAAAGGCATTAGAATTTGAAGTTTGTGAAGTACCTGCCACTGTTAGATACTACGAATTAAAGAACTGCGTGTGGTTAGCTTGATTGTCCCAAAGGATACAGGTAATTTAGTTCATAGAATCAGTAAGATAGTCATTATCGAAAGCCATCTATACACCTACTCCTTTGACATTGGGTTTATCTTCTAGAAATTTGACTTGCAAGATTTTCTTCTACTTTTGGTTACTATAATTATAAACCATCATAGGCTTTTGCTATTTATGTGAGTAACCAAAAGAATCCCTCTTCAAAATTGTCCAATCAAATTTGCCAAGCACACTAAGAGTACTCTAAAATTGTAACATGACACCCAAAAGGTCTTATGTAGCTGACTGCTTCTGCCCAAAAAGTACTAACTGCTTCTGCCCAAAAAGTAGTTGGTAAGAGTGAGTCTGCTAGCATAGTTCTAGCAGCCTCAATTAGGGTCCTGTTCATTCTTTCAGCAACTCCATTATGTTGTGGAGTTCTGGCATTGCCTATCTCTTTTTTTATTCCTTGTTTCTACCAAAATTCAAGCGATTCTCTATTTCTAAATTCTAGCTGCCAGTATCTGAATCTATGATTTAACCTTTATGACTAAGTGGTTTTCCAATTATGCCTAATGAAGTTTGAAGAATGCCACTAGTTTCTACTTAGAGGCCATAAAAGTATTTCCACAGTACTAAATCTGTACAATCATAGTTATGTACAAGGCAATAACCTTTCATGATTAAATGCTTTTTTAAGTAGTAGTCCAAAATGATCCATATGCAAGAGTGTGTAATGGCTCAGTGATTAATCTTTCTTAATTTGGCCTTATGAGGCACCTGTGTTGTTTAACCTTTATGGCAGAGCAACTACAGGTATGGTTCTTTTTTGAAAACCTTGGAAGGTATAACCTCTTACAAGGTTTCCTTCACAAGTTTATTTCTCGGTTTTTAAAAAATTGTTATGACCTAACACTTCTGTGCCACATTTTAGATTCGTCAAGGTGGCTTTAGCAATCAAAAGGCAAAAACCTTTTGCAGGGAGTAGGTGTCGTCATATCAAAATTGTACTATATTGTGATGTTCTTGGGACTTTAAGAAGTATCTGATTTGCATCAGGCATCTTAAGTAGAAAGACACAACAAGACATTCGTTTCAGTAAAAATAACATTGTGCTGCTTATCACATATTTGTGTGATATTGAGGAAAAGGTTAATAATGCCTAGTTCTTTTACAAAAGACAATCTTTAAAATCTTAATTAACCAACTCTAATTTTTCCTGTAACTATTATGTTAGCCTTTTGCTACCTCAAAGTAACAGATCCTCCATTGAATTCTTCAAAACCTCCAGTTGATCCTTGTTACTGTAATGTGCCGCTGAGCATCCCACTATCAAATCTATCTATTACCTTGTTCTTTAGGGATGATCCTGCTCTTGAAGGAGGAAATTCGTTTTCTTAAGGACCAGGTCTTTCTCAGGGCTTTGGGTCTGCCTTGTGGACTTTTGCATTCACAGTTTAATAAAGTTGGTCCACTGTCACAATTGGAGTTTGGTTTAGAGTTCCTCTAATTATACCCATGCTGACGGTTTTCTTAACAGCTAGTCCCACAATTTCCATTTACAGCATGAGATTGGTGCATGTTGTTTTTTGCAATGGGTCTTCTTACAGAGATGAATATGATTAGAAATATGCCTTTCTGATTAAATTGATTCACTTGTGGTCTTTTTTGGACTAAACGTTTGATGTCCTCGGTACACGGTACTGGCGGTATAGATTACACCAGTATTAACATTTGTAGTAACAGTTATTTAAAACTCTTAGACCCACACTGAAATTAATTATTTATCCATAACCAGGATTATTATTGGTCCAAACAGAACTATGCTTTGGACCTTCAATAGTTTTAAGTATTGTACTGGTATAGGTACAAATTGATTAGCTGTTAACCCCCTGTTGCACTAGACATACTGGTTTTGCCACCCATTACCGTATTTAAAAACCCTTTTGTTTCTTAAACTCACGCCTCTCTTGCATTTTCTTTTCAATTGTCCAATCTTTGATCAAAATGACTCTTAGGCTACGACAAAACATAAACATTTCTTTTTTATGAAAGAGTAACCTTCCCGTAGTTCTTCTTTCCATCATAGCATTCAATTCTTTCTGTTAATTTAGGTGTTTTCTTGATCTTTTGATTGTTTGGCCTAGGAGTTTTTATGGTGTGACACACTAGGTTCAACCTCTTTTGATTTTGGGGAAGACACACCTTTTTCATTTGTTGTAATTGGTTTAGACACATACACTTCTTGAGGTACTCTTGAAATCTCAGATTCAAAATCAACAGAATGTACAAAGGAAGTTCCAATAGATCCTGCACTGTCATTAGATTAACAGGTAGAACATTAACTGGATCTATATCTGTTACACTGGGTCAGGCTCCTTGGGGGCCCTTTTTACCTTGAACATGCAAGTCTGTCTCATTTCTTCTTATGGTTTAGGAGTATAATTCCTCTAAGGATGTGGAACCACTTTATAAATCATTAGTTTTTACTAAATCTACTGTATAAAGGTTTTCCAAACTGAGTCCTATTTCTGTCACAATTAAAACAGAAATAATCATTTCTTCCTATAAACTTAGAACCTCTCATTTGATTTTGTTCATACCCTAAGACCAATTTTTAATACTTGAACTCATTGCCAGACATTAATTAATCTCCAAGATTCTTGAAAGATATCTTCTCATGATTCTATATGTTTTCTGTAATTTGTTCACTTTTCTTTTAAAGCCTTCATTCCAATTCTCGGTTTATTTTTTAAGCTTTCATCTTTTTCATATATTTCTTTTGCCTAATTGTAAGACTTTTCATTTAGAGAAAGTTGGTTGTTTTGAAAGTAACTCAAGTTGTGCTCTTAGTTTGCTTAATTGCTTGACTATAGAAGTATTTGTGCTTCTTGATCACCTAACTGATTCGCATTTTTTCATCACACAGTGTTTAATGTTTTTGTATGAATAATCCAAGTTTTCATGAACATAAGATACCTCACACACACTTGAGCTTGATAGCCATGAGTGTATGATTTCTCTTTCAACTTTAGTATGTTCTCACCTAATTGACAATCCATAATCCATTGTCAGCTATGCCCATTTATTCTTCCTCTTGCTTCTGCATTCTTGATGTTGATAAAATGTGTCTCTCTTCTTTCTCTTCACATAATGTGTACCCTTTGCTGTACTTCCTAGCAAAGTGACAGTGATTGTGACAATTGAAGCATTCAAGCTTCATTTTCTGTCAAAACACCAACAGATGTTTTTCCATCAATCACGCATCTCTTCCTGTTTCTTATAGATCTTATTACATTCGAATAGCAATCATTGCTATTGCCAGTTTATGTCATCTCTTCAATGTCCAAGTAATCAATTTGTTCCAGGTCTTCTTGAAGCAAGTCCTAGTCCTTGATTTGTTGGCAAAGAGGGGAGTAAATTACTTCATCAGTAAAACAGCTTGAACTTCCTTTTTCAGAATATTGGTTGTAGATGTGCGGTAGTGCAAGTACTGTAGGCACAGTAACCAGATTAACCTTAGTAGTGGCTGCTTTTGATTTGTGAAACAAAAAGCAACATTTTGAGCACTTGAAGATTTTTTTGAGGCACCTGGTTTTTCCTGTCAAAAACCATAATGGTTGTTGTACAAATCATCAATAGATAAAGTGTCTACATCTGGTTTAGTTTCTCATAGTCATTGCCAGATTGGACACATTGCTGGGGGCAAAGATTTTTTTTTGATAAACTTATGTTTTGCATCATCAGTTGATACTTTTGCACTATGTGATGCCAATTGAGATAAGTAATTGTTTGAATCTGTCATATCCCTTTTCTACAACACTTCTGAACCTGGTTATTGTACATTAAGCTTTAAATTGTTGTTGAAGACAGTCCTTCTGCATTTCCTTTGAATTTGCTTTACCACCAAACCTAGTTCTTGATGGTATTCCCAGATCTTATTTTGCATCATCCATTCCATGAATCTTATCATATGCTCCTGGGATGGCCGATCGCAAGATATTCTTAACCTTCCTTTCTATTTCAACAGCTTGAATTTCTGCAGCAGTTACTGGTTGAAGTTTCCATTTGGAATTACCTTCCAAACATCATTGTTAATGTACTCAAGGTAATGCTCCATCTCCATAGCCCATATATCATACTCCTCCTTCTTCAGAATTAGGAGTTTGATATTTGAAATAGCAGTTGTTTGAGGAATCACCTGTTGTTGTGTTTAGGTGCAATGCACCAGTGTTTGGTGCATTCTTCATGGTTGCATGCTCATCATCACTGAGGTGTTGTGAGAACTCATCATTAGCAGGTTGAGACTTTTTGTAATGTTTTGTATAAGATGTGTTGTTTGTCGGTTCTTAGTGATTCTTCTTAATAGAGTCCCTCTATTAGGCTCTGATACCAATTGTCAGTCTGGTGTTGGATCTATATTGCCTTTGTAAGACAATAGCTAACTTGAATAATCATATCAACTATGTGAGAGTCAATGATTGAATATCATGTGTTAATGCAAAATCTTTAACACTAGTATTTAGAAGAATATAATACTAACTTTGCTATTGATTCTATTAAGCTTCTATGCTTCTTTTTGTGTTATAAAAATATATGCCGTTGGCTTTAGGGTTCCTTTTATACACCAAGGAAACCCTAGAAGGCTTTTACAAAATCGTGAAGGATAATGCATATCCTTTTCCTAAGATATCTTCTAAAATATCTCTAAGATAACGATTTCTCTATTTTGTTAAATAAACAGACTTAACTTATATACGACCAGATAATAACTATAGTACGCCACTCTTCCAGTACTAACTTTTTGTACTGCCAGGACTTAACTTAGTACTACCAGACTTTACTTCGTACTGCCCAGACTTTAACTTATACTTCCTGACTTTAATGTTGTTATTACTACCTTATAAGTTCATTTACAATATATTTCCTAAACTAAGGGGTCTTATGTTAATGAAAAAGAAGTTCTTGAAAGTGTGTTTGTCAGTAAGTTATAGTTATGTAGAAGACAGTATTGTGAATGTTAAGATTGCAAAATTTGAAGGAATGCATGCAGATCACCACTTATTGATTGGAATCTACATGCCTTCTAAATTGAGTTTGAATAGATGAGTCAAGTTTTACATATGTCCAAAAACAGTTAAAACTAGTGATTCTGATGCTAAAACCGTTATACTGCCTCTTGTAAATCTAATCTAGTGTAGAAAACACTAAACTCTATCCTATACCAGCTCTAATTAAACCACTACAGTCAGTAATCAAAATGTTTGGTCTGATGCTCCTATCATTGGAGTGTATGAGTCAGACAGTGATGACTGAATATGTGATTGACCTTCAAAGAACAGGAGTATAAAAAACTTGTTTTGCTTTTGTTAATACTATTAGCATGTTAAAAACTCCTTGGGAAACTGATTAAAAGAAACAGAAACATGTAGTAGTCCTAAAGCTGACTAGTAGAGACTAGAATGGCTTAATGTCCAAAAAGTTGGGTTTGGGCTATGGTTTCATAAAAAGGCATGCTTTGTCTGTGTAAGAGCTTTAGCAATCTTATTAGAGATTGCTGTCTTCATGAGAAAAGAATGCTAAACCACGGTTGAATTGTACAAACACGAATTGTAGGGGTCTGGTCAGGGGAGAATAGACTAGTGTGGAAACATGTGCTAAAGATTGAATCACCAAACAAGTTTGTTCAAAAGCTAGTACTAACTAACTGGCATTTTCTAGTTAATGCTGCTAGCAAAATCCTTCTAGTCAAGCAGCAAAATATTAGTACTGCTAGAAATGTTAATACTGCCAGGACCCATTGTGGAATGAAATCAGGACAAAAGAAATAACCTTTTATAAGTCTCATTCATCTAGTGAAGTCCATTTAATAAATCAACTGCACCAAAATGCAAATTTTAACCAAATCATAAAGTATATACTGCTAGGCGACAAAACAGTTAGTGCTGTTACGGGGCTATTGGGAAACTGGTGTTAAACCACAGAGGCTTATAGAATTGGAGTACCCAAAAGGGGGGTGGGTCACTATTGGAACAAAGTCTCCAAATACAATAGTGGATCAAACTCTAATAAAAATGTTAATTTTAAAGATCCACTAGGCAGACCCAAGTCAGCAATGGCTTGGGTCCCTAAGAGAAACTAATTTCACACCCTCTTTTCTCCTCAATGGAAGTATCTGATACATACCATCCTTCATTGCCTAAGTTCAAAATCTACAAGCTGGAATGAGTTTTCAACAAATATTGCTTCAGCTGTTATATGTTTGGCAACAAATCAAAAGTTTAACTTTTCCAAACTTATTTTTGATAGTATGTTGAGGAACTTAGATAATCCTAAAAAGAAATTTCTTATGTATCCAAGATTTTTAATGGTGTTTTTGAATAATCAAATTGAGCTTGGTGAACCTTTTAATGATGTTTATATTACACCAGCTCACACTCTAAAAGTTTTCTTAAAAACATGGCATAGTACTCTAGGACTAAAATTTTCAGGGAAGGAATTACACCTTTGTTTTCTAATATGTTGGCATCTGCAGAAGTAGAGGAGGGTGAAGGTTCAGAACAACCACTGAAACCCCAACCAACACCTTCTCCTACTCAACTAGTGTAGGAGACCCAAACTCCATGTTACAGAATCATCATTGGGGACCTTGGACTATACCCATAGCCCTAGCAAGATATATTAGAGGGCGTGGTGGAATAAAGGGGATCAGGTTCAGATATCCATTGATAGCCCTCCTTCATTGGTTGGTAACACATTTGAAGAGCCGAATGGTGGCTTTTGAATCTAGAGGATATGTTATCTCTTTGCACTAACTTGTTCAAATTTATTGGGTCTTTGCTCTTGGAGACTAGCCATGTCACATGCTCAGGTTGCAAAGATCTCTTATAAAATTGAAAACTTATAATCAAGAAGTGGAGAAGAAGTACAAGCCAAGTATCTTAGACCAAGAGCATAGTTAAGAGTGTTAAAAGGTTGTCTATGAAAGAAAAGGTTGGGAACAGAGGAGCCTGGATCCAAACAAGGGAAGAAAAATGTCTACTCAAGACCGAGGATCCACTTGGATGCCTTTGATAATCTTGAGGCTGGATTTCGCCACATGGTATGGACTATATGGGCACAGGGACGTTTGTGACTGAGGGAGAGGCCATGTAAGAGACTGGGGAGCAAAAAAAAAAGTAACACATGATACTGAGAGTTTTAGAAAAGGAAGGAAAGCATGAAGAACCAGTTATTGGCTTGATAGTATTTAGGAGTTAGTCTACTGCTATCTAACATTAGTCATCTACCTGCAGACTCAAAGTTAGTACTGACTACTCATGACTCCTCTCTACTACAACAAGTGTCTTTGAAGATGAAGATATTATTCTTGCTGATGCTCTGGTAATGTTAAGTGATAAGGCAAAGCTTAAAGGAGTTGAAATCAACGAAAAGAAAGATGCTGAAAGACTTGCAATATCAGTTTTGACCTTGAAGCCACTTCCAAAAAATTGATCCTAAAGACAAAGGCAAAGGGGTTCTGAGAAGAACCAGTTAAAAGTAAAATCAAGGATCAAGGTGAAGTATAATTGAGAGAGGATGTTGAAATAGCATTAAGGTTCAGAAGAACTTGATGATGAGCTAGATTGGAGAGTCAAAGACAAGAATTAAGCATCTTTGAACTACATTGTAATATGTGTTTATGATTGAAAGTTCTCAAGCCAAGAATAGATGTTTGATCATGAATTAGCTATCAGATGGACTCAAGAAGAACAGGAAAAGTATATTGTGGATGAAAGAGCCAAGTTACTTGCAGAGTATTTTGAAAATAGGAAGAAGCAGTTGGCTGAAGAAAGAGCAGCTGCAATCAGGAATAAACCTCCAACAAAATCTCAACTGAGAAGCCTAATGATGACCTACCTTAAACATACAGGTAGATATAAACATGCTCAGCTGAACAAAAAGACTCTTGAAGAGATTCAAGTATTATACATCAAGGAACAGGAAAGAATTGCAGATTTTGTTCCTATTGGGTCTGAGGAGGATGAAAGATTGATTCAGAAGATGAATAAGAAGGTAGCTGGTGTACATGAGGAAAAGGTTCTTGAAGAACCTGACAGTACTAAAGTTGAAGTTAAGCAAGAAGGAAATAAAGAGAGTACCAGAAAAAGACCAGGCAGAAGACTTAAGATGAAAGCAACAAAGAAGTCTAGAATGCAAAAGACAGACTCTGATCTTGAAGAAGAAGAGCATCTAAAGACTTTTCTGAAGCTAGTTCCAGATGAAGAAGGAATAATAGATTATGAAGTCCTGGAGAAGAGATTTCCAATCATTAACTGGGAATCAAAATTCTATCATCTTGACAGACATGGAGCAGAGTGCATCTACTACAGGATCTTTAGATCTGATGAAAGTTCTAGATGGATTAAAACCTTTTCTGAGATGGTGAAAATGTTTGATAGGCTAGATCTTGAGGAGTTATATAACCTGGTGATGCAGAGGTTTGAATCAACTACTCCAGAAGGTGTTGATCTAGTTCTTTGGGGAGATTTAAGGACAATGTTTGATGCAAATACAGAAGATGAACTCTGGCAGAATCAAGAAAGATGGAATCTTAAGAGCTGGAATTTCTATGAGAATTGTGGAGTTCATACCTTGACACTGGAAGATGGTACTGAGATTCATATGCTTGTAGAGAGAAAATATCCACTCACAAAAGAAACACTTGAGAGGATGATGTCTTTGAAGTTGATAACTAAGTCAGCAAGTGAAAGTGCTTATAATCTGCTTAGGTTCATTCAAAAGTAGATTGATGAATATGGAAGCTATGATGGAAGTGAGAAGGATCTTTAAGTGTTGGATTTATAACCACACAACAAATGGTCATCAGTTCACCATGTCTAACAGACATCAAGAACTGGCTAGTCCAGAGCAAACGGCTTCTGGTAAAGACTTCTCAAATCCGTTAATGGCTGATAGTTTACCAAAAACTATATGGTTCTCAACTCACCATGCTTTACAGTAAAGAGTTGGCTAGTCCAAAGCAAATGGCTCTTGGTAAAGACATCTCAAATCCGTTGATAGTTGATAGTTTACTCAAAACTATATGGTTATCAATGCACCATGTTATTGCAATAAAGCATTGGCTATTCCAGAGCAAACGGCTACTGGTAAAGAAATATCAAATTTGTTTATGGCTGGTAGTTTTCTAAAAACTACAAGGCCAACTTAGTTGGTATTGCTGTGTTGCTGAGTTGCTGAGATGTTGTGATGATGACAAAGAATAGAAGCTAAAGAATTTCAAGTTTACAGAGTAACAAAAGAGTTCAAGTTCATCAAAGAGTAGATTAAAGAGTAGCAGTGTGTTTGGATACATCCTCCTAGTGGTCAAGAAGCTCAAACTGAAGAAACATGAAGGTTAACAAGTGAACATCATGTTTAGGGGAGGATTGTTAGGTTTCAAAAGTTTCTACAACTTAGTGCTGCTACTTATACAAGTTACTCTGCTAGTTCTACTTAGTGCTGTTGGTGAAGAATGCTAAAGATTCAAGAAAATAGACTAAGTAGTTAGTACAGTTAGTTATAAATAGTTAGTACTGCCAGTATATATGTTAGTACTGGTAGTAGAGTTAGTACTATTAGTAGTAAGATAGTACTGCTAGCATATATAGATAGTACTGCTGAAGTGATATGCATGAGATGTATTAGGAATAGATATGCATGATCACTTAACGCGTTTTGTAAGCCCATTAGGGTTTCCTTGTTGTATAAAAAGAACCATACCACAAATACTCATAGTTAGTAATCTGTAACCTAGCAGATTAATAGTAATCAAAGTTCTGTTTTATTTATTGTTCTTCTTAGCAGTATAAGTTAGTTTCCGCATAACTTATATTGTTCATAGTCATTGTTTCTCTTGTAGTTAGTTTGGATCTATCTAGATTAGCTACCACCCTTAACAGGCTAGAAAGATCTATTCAGATTGAGATCAACAAGTGGTATCAGAGCTTGTTGAGAAACTCTGAGTAAGAAGAATCAAAATAGATCTGTTATAAACCTTTACCTTTCAGATCTATTCAATGGCAGGAGAAGATGAATTTCATGATGATAACCTACCACCACCAGTTACACCTACAAAACAAACCCCTCACACTCTGTCAACTATTAAACTCCCTATTCTGAAGAAAGGTGAGTATGATATATGGCCATGAAAATGGAACATTACTTGGGGCATATAGATTATCCTATATGGGAAGTTATACAAAAGGGAAATGGTCCAGTACAAGTCTCAACAGATACAATAGACAAATAAGGGTTTTGCCTCCTAAAACTGCTGAAGAGATTTTGGCTAGAGAAAGAGAAAGAAAAGCAAGGACTACCTTGCTCATGTCTATACCAGAAGACCATTTAGCAAAATTTCACAAAATGACTGATGCTAAAGATATGTGGGAAGCTATCAAATCCAGATTTGGTGGCAATGATGAATCGAAGAAGATGCAGAAATACATTCTCAAGCCACAATTTGAAAGCTTTTCTGTATCCAACTCAGAAGGATTGCACAAAGGTTATGATAGGTTTTAGAGTCTTCTGAGTCAACTTGAGATTCATGGTGCAGGTGTCTCCACTAAAGATGACAATCAGAAGTTTCTTAGGTCTTTACTTGCTTCCTGGTCCCAAGTATCCTTGATAATGAGGACCAAGCAAGGAGTAGATACTCTTAGTTTTGATGATCTCTATAACAATCTTAGAGTCTTTGAGTCTGATATTAAAGGCTCTATTGCATCATCTTCCAGCACACAAAATGTGGCGTTTGTTTCTTCTGAAAGCACTAAGAGTACTAATGATGTTAGTACTGCTTATGGTGTTTCTACTTCTTCTGGCCATAACTCACAAAAGGAAGGATCTTCATCATACACTGATGAACTCAAGTACTCTTTCTTTACTAATCAATTAAGTGGTCCACAATTGGATCATGAAGATCTTGAACAGGTTGATGAGTTTGATTTAGAAGAGATGGATTTGAAATGGCAAGTGGCTATGATTTCCATAAGATTGAAGAAGTTTTACAAAAAGACATGGAGAAGGCTGCAGTTTGATTCCAAGGAACCAGTTGGCTTTGACTAGACCAAGGTTGAGTGCTTCAATTGTCATAACACAGGGCACTTTGCTAGAGAGTGCAAATCAAAAGGAAATCAAGAAAGCAGAAGGAGAGATGCATGGAACACTGGATATAAAGCAAAAGACAATAGAATGAGACTTGGAAAACAGGAGGAACCTAAAGCTTTAGTAACTCTTGATGGGGATGGTGTTGATTGGATTGGTCATGCAGAAGATGAGCAAGAGAACTTCGCTAAGGTCTCTACATCCCAATGAACCCGAAACGCCCGAAAACCTCCGTTTATAATTCCAATCATCTCAAACACATTTAAAGAATCTCAAAAACGACACAACTACATGATGATATAAGTCACTCATATCTGACTTTTAAGGTAAAAAAATCTCATGTTTTCTTAAGTAAAATATTATTTCGGACAACTTTCGTTTTATAAGTTTAAGCCGGTTTGGACCCCAAAGGGGTCGAAATCTAATCTTTAGTTCGGATCAGAAAGTATATTTGGAAAAATGTTCAAGTTTCGACAATACGGAAATGACCATAACTTATTCGTTTTACACCCGATTTTTACGTTCCTTATACCAAAAGTTACGTATCGACATCTACTATCACAATATAAAGAGCTACGCTTGCTAAAATATTTTTAAGTCTTCCTAAACCCTATTACCAAAATCGGCAGCCCACTTTATTTGTCAAAATTGACAACTAAACATCACCACAACTTCTCAAATCTCAAAACTAACCGATACTTCATCTTTTACTTAATCCACAACAAAAACCTCTATCCTATTCCCATATCTAACCTCTTTCAAACTCACTAATCCATCACCTCAAACTAAATCAACCATATCCAAAACCAATACTTTAATATTTTAATAACTTTCAAACTCTCATCAACTTTGTTTTATGAAATCAACACATCCACATATATACTAAATATTTAATAACAATAAAATTAAATAAGGAAGGAATGAAAGAAAAGAGCTTAGGAGTTGCTTTCAAATAAGAAGAATCAAAAGAAAACTATAAGATCTTTACTAGATGATGATGAACTTGTAAAACACCAAAAATATATCCAACCCTAACTTTTGGATCTTAGATTAACCCTTGAAATGAATGTTTAAACCCTTAAGAACACCTTGAATGTTCTTGAAAATGAAACCCACTAGGTTCTAGCAAATGTGGTCTTTGCATATAACACCCCTTGACATAGTTCTCTTGAGCCATGGATTTTAACTCTACCTTTTTAAAAATCGGAGTTAGGATTTAGAATTTTTGAAAAAGAAGTTTTGAACTTAAACGACTTCTTAGGAAGGTTTTAACGCTTGAAAACTTGATTAAACCGCTCTGATACTAATTGTAGAACCGTAAAGGGGGGATGAATATGGTTTTCTTGACTTCTTTAAAGTTTATAAAACTTTAAGTATTGAAAGAGTCGAGTGGTGTGCTAATCGACTTTGCGGTGAGAACAATAAGTAGATAGAGAGAAAGAGAGACACCACGATATATACTTGTTCGGGAAGGGGGGTTTATTCCTTCCGTACGTCCAGTTGTAAATCCACGACTTCGATACTAAACTAGTATAATCCTTATGGTGGACAATAAACCGTATTACAATTAACTCCACTGATATGCACAAAGATCGGCGCTCACAAAGAAGAGTTACTACCTATGGTATTCCGCCCTCGGAATCCACCCCTAAGAACCCGTGATTTGACTTAACCTCTAGGATCACTTAAATCAATTAGGACCATTAAGAACTTCCACTTTGAAGTTTACCAAACCCCAACTACATCTCCAATGATCTAGGCTTAATCCCAAATATACAAGACTTCCCTTACAACTCGATAGATTGAAATAAGATAGATGAACTAAGTCCTAACCTAACCTAGAAACTCGATTCAAAAGAAAGGGTATGAGAAAGAGGACCCTCGACAAAACACACAAGTATGGATTAGGTACTTTTGTGGCTCTTTTACGGAGATGTGTTCTTCAATAGAATGATAAGATGAGAAGATTCAGAACACACGAGGTGTTACACTTAAAGGATTAGAGAAAATAAAAGAGATGAAAGAATGTTTGTAAGAGGTAAGGAATACAAACGCCAAGAGGGGGTATTTATAGGCCAAGAACCCAAAATGGGAAAATGCATTTCGAGTGTGGCGCCATGGTCGCGTGTCAGCACGTGGCCAGTACGCAAGAGACCCAAAACTATTTTTTAGGTTCTTGGCTTTAATTACCCGCTCTTGTTAAACCCCCAATTGTACTTTACGCTATGAGCTTTCAATCATTCTTACACATAAGGTCAACCAACTTAAATAGCCATTTGATAAAAATGTTTTTGATGTATTTAAAAGCCTTTTGCTTATTCGATATTGTAAAGAGAGAAAAGAATTATTGGAAAGGGGTATTTTGGGTATTCCTCAAAGTGTAACTAGCTTAGTTGGGATCAAACTAGAGGTTTGAAGAAGCTAGTTGGGCTAGAAGAGAATATTCTTAACTTTGAGAGAAAGGGGGGAATGATTTGAAATTTAAATTTCAAATTCATTTAGGCACATGTTGGATAAGAGAGAATGGGTTATGAATGAGTTGGCATGATGTGATGGAAATAAGCCTATTGATCTTGATTTGAAATGAAGGGTTGAGATGAGATAAAGAACGGTAAGTTAGATTTGTGAGGTGGCAAGATCAATGGTAGAAAGAGAGGTGTGTTTATTTGGTGAGTGAGATCTGTTTGTTTGTGAGAGGGAATTGTGTTTGTTTAAATTTAAATTCAATCCAAGGGAGGAAAAGAGAAGGAGGTATCTTGGATTAATGAGGTGGCTTGATCAAGGGTAAAAGAGAAAGAATGTTTGTTGTATTTATTTAAAATCAATCCTAGGGTGAAGAAAAGAATGAGGTAACTCAGATTGATGAAGTGATGTGATCAAGGGTTAAGATGAGTGTGTGTGTGTAATTCAAATGTTATGAGGAAGAAGGTGAATAGTGGATGTGTGGTGGAGAATGTTTTGATGGGATGTGGAGGAGCCTTTGTTAGGAATGTAAAGAATAAGAAGTAAAACAAGTACAAAGAGAGTACATTGTGTAAGGGA
This sequence comes from Tanacetum coccineum, assembly GCA_026074375.1. Classification (NCBI taxonomy): domain Eukaryota; kingdom Viridiplantae; phylum Streptophyta; class Magnoliopsida; order Asterales; family Asteraceae; genus Tanacetum; species Tanacetum coccineum. The sequence continues at coordinate 49,654 of BQNB010028929.1, forward strand.
ATGTAAGTTGGCATGTGGGTATTATTTGGAGAAGGTTTATGTGAAGGAAGGTTTATGCTTGGAGAAAGTTTGAAGATGTGAATGATGAAGATGATGATGTTTAGGATGAAATCAAAGGATTGATTTGGGTTAATAATCACATTGCCAATAAAAAAGGAAAATATGGGCATATGTGATTATGGGATTGTTTACGAAGGAAGTTTTTAGAGTGTGTGAAGAAGATGTAGTCATTTGTTGGGAAGAAGGGTGAACAAATGATTAGGAATAGTGGGTTGTAGGATTGTGTAAAAAGAGTGCGGGAGTTTGTAAATTATCTTGTACATGTGAGGAATACATGTGAGTTTATAAAACATTTATAGGTAAGGAGGTGAGAAAAGTCAAAGCATGATTAACCTCCAAATAGCAAAAACTCAATTAGTCATTTAGACTTTAATCCATGATAATCAAAAAATGGATTTGATCACTAATCATCTTGATGCAAACACACTAAGAGCTTTGCATCTCATGTAAAGCATATCCCATAACGAGAAATGATGCGTTTACACAAAATGACCTTTGACTTAGTTTGACCAATAAGGGAGTAAAACCTGTTACGTGATTAGGAACAACATAATTCTGGATTAAGGTCAAATGAATACTTTCATTTAATGGTATGTTGAAAGCATGATCATACTAGTTTTAGAGAGAAGTTTCGGCCTTGGCTAGAGGTGTTTGATAAAGTATTTGAGTTGGCATTTTGTTGAAAAACGAAAGGATTCGTTTTTGCTCATCTCTAAGTGTAAACCTCATTTAGAGTGTTCCTAAATGCTCAAATATCATATACACGCCTTTATTAAAGTTTACACATGTGTCAGGTAAGAGGAAAGCCAACAAAAGCAAATTCGTAAAAACAAGTTTGCAAGTGGTGTGCTGGCCACATGCTGACGCGTGACCAGCGCGCCAGAGGCTAAAATCCGTTTTTACGTTTTTTGGCTATCGTTTGTTATTTTACGTTTTGTGAACGTTTATTTGTCATTGTTAAAACATAAAAGAGATCCGAGTCAATGTTGCACCAACAAACATAACATTCACTTCTTAGGAATTCAAGAATCCTAGATGATAAATTTAGAACCATTTCGTCTCAAATCCATGTGGGGTAATTATTATTTTAATTTTGCATGTAGTTTGGTTAGTGGTAGATCAAGTGGGTTGATCTCTATGTGGGATCCAAATGTCACACCCGGTCTAGGGCAGAAACACGAGGTGTAATGAATATGATCGTCATAACACATTGATATAAGACAATAGAGAATTCACTAAATGAAAGATAAACGTAAACGTGTCATGACGACTCCCGACACAAGTGGAGACTTGTATCGTGGATAGTCAATACCACGACAACATAGCCACATAGTCATAATATTCCCACAACACGGGACAAGTACAAATAAAGTCAATTAGACAACATAAACATAAAGATATAAATGCAGGAATCACAAGGGAGAAGTAACCCATGGGGGTTACGTTATAAGTCTCTCTAAGCAATGCCTGAAGGCCCTATTCCTCCTTAGGTACAGTAAGTTTATTACCTGAAAATGAATACTCAAAAACTTCAACATAATATTGGTGAGCTCGTAGGTTTAAGTAACAAACCTATTTGTTGTGCATATAGTTTAAGTAGGACAATAGCGAGAAAATATGCATATACGATATTTAGTATCATCACACAATAATAATTCACATAATAACAAATCACATAATAACAAATCACATAAGAAAACTCAATAACATGGGTGCATCCTCCCAAAGGTATACTGGCACCTTACCCAGATGAAATGGGTGTCTCTTCCTGAAATAGTATACTTCCACAGTTTAGGTAGCCAATCACACATATATAGCAATATAAATGCATATAATGTCTAAGTAATAAATAGTGTAACATAGCACAAACATTTTAAAATATCATTTGAGCATCATTTTCCCATTAGGAAAACTTAAGTGAAAAGAGGGGCTATAAAGACTCACCTTAAGCAAAGCGGTGAATCAAAATAAATCAACAAGTGAAGGATGAGCTCCAATGTCCTAACGCGGCCTAGTTGGAATATAGCGCGCTTTAAGTGCAAGCCAACGATAGCGAAAAGATTCATATGCAATTTTTTATAAGGTTCTCATCACTCGAACATGTTTGCATTTAGTATGTAAGTCAAAATGTGATCTCGTAAAAGTTACATAGTTTTTATTAAGTTTCGACGCTAAAACAAAAGTTACCATTTTATAGTTCTCTAGAAAATCTCGCACATTATCCGTTTTTTTAAATATTCCCGCTTGATTTATACCTTGTATAAAACACACTAAGTATCCTACCAAAGTCTAGTTACAATTTTTTATTCATCATTATATTTATTACCATTATTTTTAAGTTACCAACTTTAATAAATCCTATCTCGCTTACTTACTAATATTTTGGAAAGTTTCTGACACACATAGAAAATATATAAGTAATACTATAATATTTGTTAAGGATTTTATAGCTCATTCAGATTCAAAAACGCTCAAAACCCTCTTTTTAAGTTTCAAACAACTCATATTTTTCAAGCAGAAAGTTTATAAAATTTCCAAATTTTAGTCAGTTTTTACAAAGGCATAACTCCTTCCTTATAATGATTCAAGGAATGATCAAAAGCTACATTTCAAGGAAAAATCACGTTCTACAAGTTTTATCTTATAAGTTTTACCCGACTCGGACCCGGAAAAGTGTGGGAAAGAGTTTTTTGCTGGAAAAGTCACTAGTTTTTATCTGAACTTCATTTGGTCGTAACTCACTCGTTTTAAGTCCGTTTTTAGCGATCTTTATATCCACGCGTTCGTATTTAAGTGTACTAGTATAATTTTAATGTTTTGACTTTTTTAAGTGGATTTAACAATTCGTTTTATTTCATAGAAAATTCGGACAACATGTATTTTACCCCAAAACTACGCTATACTTTTACCCGCAAGCATCACAACTTTATTTCTACTCTAAATTCCTTCCACCGATTGATACTAACACTCAAACAACTTCAAGACTACCTATCCCTTCCACCGATTGTTACAATAACACTAAAAACTACTTTTTATATTTATAATAAACCTTAACCAAAAAGTACAATAATATCATAAAAGTGTTCAAAACATAAATAAGTTGTACAGCCCTTTTTATTTTGTTAGTTTCTTTATAAAAATCCTTTTACACAAACATGGTGATGAGATGTGTGCATAGATGAGAATATATGAAATATGTATGAAAGAAAGGTGAGGGTTTTCTTACAAGAATGAGGAGAATGATATGTAATAACCTAAAAACGATCTTGTATATAACCTTAATATGACCACAAAAGAATCACTAGCATCAACTGTAACCCAATATTTGAGATCAAGAAAAACAAACACCAAGAGTGTATGTTATGTGTGTTTCGGCCGAGCCTCAAAGAAGAGAGAAAAAGGGAGAGATTTTTTTTATGTGTGTAAGAAATGGATGAAATGAAGTAAAGGGATGTGTGCTTAATATTTAAGCCATGAAAATCCTAGGATGTTTGGGACCATTGGGAGACCAAGGTGAGAAAATTATGGCATACGACTTGTGCCAAGGGAGACATAACACAAAAAAATTATGGTGAGTGTGTGTTGGTTGCTAGGTGCGGACGAACCACAAAGAGGAGGGGACCAAAATATTTTCAAATTTTAAATTTTTAGTTAACATAAGTATCTAGATATTTTTGGTGCTTAAGGGTAAACACATACATGCATGCAAGTAAATGAACTAGTAAGTATTTTTACTAACACGTAAAAATTAAAACATGCGACCCAAATAAATATATACGTAAAGTCGTCACATGTCAGTCACGAGTAGACTACGTTTATTCGAATGCTGGAATGCATCCGAAGTCATTTTTGCTAAAACACGATAAATTTAACGGTTTCACGTAAAAATCAAATACTCGCGAAGCAATAAATACTTAAGTAATTAGATAAATTTAAATCTGAACATGACTATTACTACACCTACGAAAAAGGTCTTTGAACGCATACTGACTTTAGACTAAGTATAATCTACACATAACATGTGTGTTATGAACATCATAAAAATGTTACAAAGGGCATGTACATTTACATTTACGCTTTTTACGAAAACGCCTACGTTTTTGCATCTCACATCTCATGCATGCATGCAACATCAAATAAATCATCACCATTGCATTATACCTCAAATCTTAACACATGTACATTCAATATTCATAATTCAAAATTTTCATCCCCCTCCTAGTCCCTAAAACCCATGACTTAAATAAGTAAAAATGGGGAGAGCATCTTTTAAATTTAGACACTAACACATTCCTTTGTAAGAGTAGAAAGTGACATATCAGAAGGGTCACTCTCACATAGGGCTTCTACACCTCTTGCATTGACCAAGTCCAAGCTTATCCTAACCTCTTATAAGTCCCTATATAAACAAAATTATATCACAAGCTAGGGTTTTATTTATTTGTTCACTACACCAAAAACTGTTCTCCTCTCTCCCTCTCCTTGGTAGCTCACGTCAACAACAACATATAGGGTTAGGGTTTTCTAAATTTTATGCAAGCATTTTAAAAAGAAGGGTAAAAAAGTGGTAGATCTAAAGTGGTTCAAGGTGTTTGCAAGGATTTGTTCAAGGGTTTATGCATATAAGTTAGGGTTTGTAAAGAAAGTTATGGTTTATAAAAACTAAGTTGGTTTTACAAGATCTTGGGTTATTTTGGTTATAGAGCTAAACATTTCTCCTTATTTTTTCTCTTGTAAGTATCATCCTCATCTCATCTCATACTTTTCTTGCATACAACATGTATTTTCTTTATAAAAATATCACCACGTGCTTGTTTGTGTAAAATATTTCGTTTAAAAGGAAGTTTCAAATGTAACACCCTCAAATCTGAGTATGCAGCGGAATGTTGAATATCCGAAGGCGTTACATTATTGGGTCAATAGCACAAGATCAGAGAAC